>WBND01001357.1:102311-112359 GCA_013398595.1 Tychaedon coryphoeus
ATCTGTGTGACTTAGAGTCTCCTGGGCCAGAAACAAGGTGACATCTTTCTTATTTTAGACACATCTCTCGTTCCTGTCCATCCATGCAGCCATCCATGTCCTCTGATGCTTTTATTCTCTAAACTTATCTATTAATTTCCCTAATTATTTAAACAAAATTAATTCCTGCCATCTGGTTGTCTGCCTGCTTGCTCCATTGGGATTTGACTCCAAAGCTGGTGTGGCTGTTGTTCTCCTACTGAGATTTCTGCATAAAAAAACAGCTTTAGGATGTTTGAAGTCCTTTTTCTTTAAGGAATGCTGCAGATAAACAATTCCTCTTCCCGACTAGACATGACCACCGCTTTGGATGTAAATTATAAAATATTTGGATGTAAATTATAAAATTTTCTATGGATTTAAATTATATTTTAAAAAATGTAAATATTTTGCTGCAGGCTGGTGTCTAAAGCTAAATTTGAAGATAAATTTATGTTTATCCAATACTACATTTAGATGAGATATTGGGAAGGAATTCTTCCCTGGGAAGGTGGGGACCCCCTGGCAAAGGTTGTGCAGGGATTCTGTGGCTCTCCCATCCCTGGAAGTGTCCAAGGCCAGGTTGGACAGGGCTTGGAATAACCTGGGATAGTGGAAGGTGTCCCTGCCCATGCCAGGGGTAGAACAACATGTTTTTTGACATCCAACACAAGCCATTCCATGATTCCATTAATTTTCAGGGCTTCTGGAGAATCAATCACTGGGAACTACTCACAGACTCAATCTCTGTGAGGCCCAAGGAAGGCAGAGTGCTCTTTTTCCACATTTTTAAGGTAAAAGGAGCATCTTTAGAAGGACCACTCTCTTCAGAGCTGAACAGAGACAAACCCTGTTTACCAGCAAGAAATAAAGAAGTGTTGCTAATGAATTGCTGCTCCCTGATTCCTATTCCCTCAAGCCTCCCAGTTAATGATGACATGAACTGTTGTTGTTACATTATGCTGACATTTAGAGCACTCTGAAATAGGCACAATGTGCAAAATGGAAGAATTAAACACAGAAAAGGCAACGAGTGATGGTTGGACAAGGAGGGGAGATCAGCCTTTGCTGACAGCAGACTGGCTGAACTTTTTCCTCTCTTTGTGATGTGCAGCTTGGCAGAGCTGGGCTGAAGCAGAAACGCTGCCACAGTAAGAGAAAAGGGCAGAGAAGGAGAGCATGCCATTTACACTAAAAACCCCAAAGTTGTTACTGAATAAATCCATAAACAAGTGCTAAATATTCCTATTTAGGAATCACACAGCTCAGACTGAGCTAGAATAAATGCAGATTTTTTTTTCATAGAATTATGGAATAATTTGTGTTGGAAGAGGCCTTCAGGATGGTTTATTACCAGCTCCTTGCCATGGGTTTGGATAAAAGCAGGCTTTCCCTTCCAAGCAGTTGATTGGATGAACAGGAAGAAAGTAGCAGAGAAAAAGTTTAGCAGCAGCAAATAATAATTTTTAAAAATAGCCTTCTGAACCTTTGAAACATTCTGATTTTCACGGAGGGGAGCTCATGGTGTAGCTGATACCTTCTGATTTACCGGGGAAATTGGGTTTGCATGGCAAATTTTTGGGAGTAAATGGCTTCAAGGATGGTTTCTGTGAGAAGCTTTCCCAGTGTCCAACAGGGGCAATGACTCTTGGCTCCAGCCTGGATATGCAGCTGGCCAAAGTCAAGCTCATCAGGAATAGCAGGAACACCTCTGGGATAGCGAATTTTAAAATGGGAAAAAAAGACCTGCAGAAGTGTTTGAAATGGATAAACTTAGATAAACCTCAGTCTGTGGCACTTGTCTGGTTAAGTAATATGTGTTGCATTGTTAGAGTGTTATGTTGTTACTTACCATTTGTTCTTGTTGAATCTGTACTCCCCAGTTTCAGCCTGTTGTGTTCTGAGCTGTACCCTTCCCTGCAATTCCTGTATCCTCCATCTCCCCCTTACCTTCCAGCAAGGCCTCTGCTGCTTCCCACCTGCCCATCAAACCGCTGACTCCGCCCAATAATAAACAAATTGAGGGACTCCCATGATGCATAGCTCCAAGGCAGAAGTTTGATTAATACTAAAAACTCCTAAAAGCAACAAGCAGGCATGAGATCTAAATCTACAGGAGACACCATTAAGTCAGCAGAACATCAAGCTATGCGTGGATAGTCTCCATCTTCCCATGATTACCTCACCATCACCTAAAATGCACCATGACAGGATGACCCCCCTAGACAATGTGACCCAAACTGAGTTCCTGGGAACCCCAGCAAGGACAGAAGCCTCGATTCTGCAGCGTGAGCAGTGGGTTTGACTTGCACCTTCTCCTGAGTGGTGTCCCGCAGGGGCAGCAGTGGCGTGCGCAGCCCCTCGAGCTCCTTTCTCATAGCTGTCCTAATAAAGGCTTTTGAAAACGAGATTTCTCTCCTGGCCCTGTTTTTGACAGTGTTGGCTAAGAGAAAAGTGAGAGAAGCAGCCCTGCAGACACCAGGGGGTGAAGAAGGAGGAGGGAGGTGCTCCAGGCACCAGAGCAGAGATTTCTGCAGCCCGTGGTAAGGATCTTTCTGCTCTCTAACACTTTTCAACCCGTTTTTTATCCGTCACATCTTCCAGTTTTTCCCTGGGAAAGTATAACAAAAGCCTGTGGGTCAAGTTAAAGGACAGGGAGAGACCACTCAGCAGTTCCATCATGGGCAAAACAATTCTGGTTTGGGGAAATAAATTTTACTACCAATCAAAATCAGATGAGAACCTTTCTCCCACACCTCCCTTCTTCAGGAAGGAAGGAAGAGAGGAAGAGAGGAAGGAAAGAAGGATTCCAGAAAGGCTTCCAGGATTCCAGGAAGGATTCCAGGATTCCAAGAAGGATTCCAGGAAGGATTCCAGGAAGGAAGAATTCCAGAAAGGAAGGAAGGATTCCAGGAAGTAAGGAAGGAAGGAAGGAAGGAAGGAAGGAAAGATTCCATACTTCCTTGCCAGCTTCTCTGCCTTGCCTCAGCCTGACATGGAAATCTGTTGGCGTCTCTATCCTTGGTTTCCATCTGCAGTTACTCTGCTTTCAGCTCCTCTGCTTCTCCTGGTTGAGACGTCACTGAAGATTCTCTCGGGAGAAATAAAGATCAGCAGGGTCTGTCAGTAGAAATAAAGATCAGTAGGGACTGATTTGTTCATCAAATCCTGCCCTCTGAAATTTCCAAGTAGATTGGATAGTAGGAAGAAATTCTTTGCTGTGGGGGTGGAAAATGTTGCCCAGAAAATCTATGGATGCCCTTGGAGGTGCTCAAGGCCAGATTGGGGTTCGGAGCAAGCTGGTCAGTGGAAGATGATCCTGACCATGGCAGGGGGTTGGAACTGGATGATCTTGAATAGTATTTAGATGGGTTCAGTGCAATAATGTGTTACCTCTAATATATTCCAGCACTGCTGTTGCCTTCAGCTCCTTATTCCAGTTGTTTCCAGCTTCCTCCCTTTTCTCATGACTTCTCTTCAGCCTTCATTTTGCTCTCCATGCCTCCCTGTCCTTGCTCCAGTGGAAGTGCAATTCACTGTCCCATTAAATTTAACAGAATTTGATGCAACTTAATTCCGGCCTGTTTTCAGTGTTTTTTTCATTCAACGTGCCCTAATTCAATCTATTTCGACTAACTGCAACACACTTAAATGCAATTCCAGGAATTCCATTAAAAATAATTTGCTGCAGAGGAAATAAATAGTATGTGCTCCAAACAACCACCAATCGATGGGATGTGATTTGCTTAAATGCGATTTCATCCAACAGAAGGAAATTAAATCAAAGCTATGCAGTGTATTGCAATTAAAATTCATCCCTGAGAATCAGGTCAAAGTTTAATTACTGCCAGAGAGGTTTTATTTAGCTTTCTTGAATATATTTATGCCTGGGACAAATTAGTAGCCCTTGATATCCTTGTGTACAACACTGCCATTAATGGAACATTTTTGCTGTGATTTTACACACATTGACCCACAAGGCTCCTTCCAGCTCCACTTTCCTATGTTTTGTGATTCTTTTTGTCCTGACAGCCTGTAATTGTTTCCCTGAGCTTCCATGGGATGAAATCCTGTAATTCCCAAATGCTCAGGTCCATGAAGAGCACAGGCACTTCCCATTCTGCTGCCAAACATCCAGAGTCACCTCTCCCTGCTCCCTCCTCCTGAAGAGCAGAGACAAGGATTAAAGGGAATTTTGGAAATTAATTTGGCTTGATACTGGTCTCCTGTCAGTAGCTCATCCTGCCTCAGAGATTCCCAGAAAAAATGTCTTTCCCTGTGGATGGGAATTCATTTATAGAACCCAAACTTGTGCCTTTGCTTGTGAGGGAAGGTAACGGGTCTGGTGTCCACTTCCATCACTTGTGGTCCCAGCTGGACCAACTCCAGAGAGGTTTGCCGGGAATTTGTTCATCAGCAGAGTTTGGAAAGGGGTTCATCTCCTTTGGATGACACTGGAGTTTCCTTGTGAATGATTTGTATGAAATTTGATACGGAAAATAACCCTAGAAAGTGGATTTCTCTCCTCTGACTCAGAGGACTGGTTGAGATTTCAGTTGCACAAAACTAAGTGCATTTGAAAGAATATTTTTCTTTTTGCTCCCGTTCACTTTTTGATAAAATATGAAGTGTGTCTACCTCCCAAAATTTATACCAATGTATTATTTTCTTCTTTAACTGGAACAGACCTTGAAAACTTAATTCAGAAACACATTTAAGGCCTGAAAGAAGCACTGCATCCTTATAATCTATACATTGTGGTGTGATTAATATAATGTACCACTAAAATAAAAAGGGAACATCTCAATTCACTAAAGGAAAAAAAATCCATCTTCCTTTAAAATTAATTTAAAATCATTGCAAATAAAACACTTCTGGAAAATATTTCAGCGTTATCTTGACCAGAGACAAAAGTGAATTCAGCTCTGGTTTAGTGGGAAATTAGTTATGTTGCAATTCACAAGGAAAAGAAAATCACAAATTTTGTCTGTAGTTTGTCCCCTTTAGTTTTACTTCCTTCTTGCAGTGATTTGTTCACTTTCTTCCTCTTTCTTCCTACTCTTGATTGACAATTTACAAAGCAAGGACTTGGCTCAGACCCTACTGAATATCTTTGAGGAAAAGGAATAAAAAAAAAGGCTTTCAAACTTTGTTATGCTTTTGCAGAATTCTGGAATCTTTTTGCAATGCAAGATTTTAATTGGGGCTTCAGCTCAACACACCCAGCTCAAACACCGGGAAAAAAAAAAAAAAAAGAAAAAAGGAAAGTAGACAGTGCCAGCTTTCCAGACTTCCTGGGTAAATTGACACTGTAAAACGCAACTCTGGGTCAGACTGCACTCATTAGTTTTGAAAATTAGTGAGCTCAACATTACACCATCCCAAATGAAATAAGGTTAAAATGTGTTGGTTTAATTAGATTCTCTCGTGCTATTTTTCATGGAAAGTATCAAAATATTAACAAAATCAGATAAGCTCAGATTTTCCCCAAACAAATTGCACAAATTAACAGGGTTTTGAGGGTCTGTAAAATCACTGAGCACCACACGGATGTGAAGTTGGGAAGAAATGTTCTCCCACGATCTGGGATCAGATCAAGTTTGTGAATCACATCCATTTCTCCTCAGGCCAGAATCTCACATTTCTGGTGGTTTGACACTCATTATAATTTTCTGTTAGCATTTGTCTCCCTGTGCTGTTCTGAGGGAGATGTGATAGGTACAGGAATTATTAATATGCTAAAAAGGCAGGTTTACACTCATTCTTTCCTACTGGTTGGCCTCAGGTCTACCTCAGACAAGATTCCTGTTGTGCAAAGTTCTGTAAAAACATGGGAGCAGAAGTGAGGTCCAACCACAGAGCTGAAAGAAGGATAAGTTGGGAAAACTGAACTATATCAGGAATTGCAGCCTAGTTGGTGAGAGATTCCCTTTGCTTCAGGGGTTTGTGGGGTTTCCCTGCTCATCCAGATTCAGTTCTTGTCGTTGAAGAGGTCTGGATGGGCACAGAGTGAAAAACCAACGTAAAATTCACTTCCTTGATTCTGTGATGCTATGGGAGATGGGTGGTTTAAAGCTCATTCTGCAGCAGGGAGGGGAAAAAATGAACATTGAATAATCTAATCCCTCTTTCCAGCTGCTGCCACCCCTGTCAGAATAAACAACCCTAAATCCTCTGTGCCAAAATGCAGGAAATCATGGATTCATAGAATCATGGAATCACAGTGTGGTTTGGGTTTAAAGGGATTTTAAAGATGGTCCAATTCTAATTCCTCTTCCATGGGCAGGGACACCTTCCACTAGAGCAGGTTATTTGTGATTTTATGAGGTTCCACCTCTACTCATGGGCAATGAAGCTCCCATGGTGACTTTTCCAAAATCCCTTTCAGTATTTCCCTTTACTCTTACCTTTTATCATGTGGCCTTACACAACAGCAAGGATTGTGCATTTCTCACTTTGGCCCCTCTCAGATTAGACCCACAAGGCTCAGATCCACAAAAGTATTTATATATACAAGACAAAGGATTTCAAAAGAGATTTAGGTCCTTAAACAGGAATTCAGTGTGCAAATACTTCTCTGGATTTCTGAGACTCAGATATGGCAGCACAAAGTGATTTGTGAAGACAGCAGAGGCTGGTGAATCAAAGAGACAGCTGCTCCTTTGTTTTTGGGGTTTTTTTTTTGCATGGAACTTCCTGGCAGAGATTCATCCAAATCCATTCATTCCTTCTTCTACCCTAATGTTCTTTTCCTTGTTTTTAGGATCATTTCAGCACCCCACTAAGCAGAGGCAGTCTTTGCTAAGACCCACCAATGCCAACAAAACATGAGCACCAGAGAGGAAATAGGAGTTTGTGCATTTATTGCACCACCAGTTCTTGGAGATCTCCCAGTTTATGCATTAACAGACAGAATCTGCTGTATTTTGAGGACTGAAGCTCATGAAGGAGGTAAAACCTTGAGGAGACCCTTCTGTAGGAGGCTCCAGGTGTGCTCCTCCTCCATGGAGCACATCCCTCATCCTTGCTCTGGGATCTGTCTTCTTTTCCAATCGATGTGCAGATGGAAGCCACCCTGGATCAGTTCTAAAATGACACAATCCAAGTGCACATCCACAACCTGGTGTCTTTTCAGCAGCTTCAATAAATTAATTAACAAATGAACAAGTTAAGGGCTACTGCTGAAGGCTGGTTGTTGTTAAAAAGGAGCTTCCTTAAAATAGTGGGAGAGAAAACCAACCCTGGTTTTGTTTCAAACCTTGCAAAGCCCTTCTGAGAAACTTGTCTGACCTACATAGTTCAGAGCACAAAATTTTGTCTCAGCAATGTCTACAAACTCTCCCATTTATTTCTCTTAAACTGCACAGAAAACTTTTTTATTCTTTCTTTTTCTTTTTAATAGAGGCATACATAATCTTCCCTAAAGAGACTATTTGATGAGAGAATTTATCACGTCCATTGCTTGTCTGCTCTGAAGGTTGATTTAACCTCATGATTTAAGATGTACACCTTGAATTCAGTTCTAATTTCACTGACTTGAATTTCCAACCACTGGAACTTGTTATGCTCTTTTATTTTTATTTTTTTTTGCTTGACTCAAAAGCAGCATCTGATAAGTAATTAGAAACTGTAATCGAGTCATCTGCTAAGCTCCGTTTCACTCCACTGGAGAAATCATGTTCCTGATTATCACTGAAGGGCTCATCTTTCAACTTCAGATCAATCTGCCATCATGTGTCCAAACTATTCCCAACAGCTTCACTTGTTTCCTTCTGAAAGCAAAAAGAGTTATCTACCTATATATATAATCTTTTCTCTGCCCATGTTTTCTATTTCAAAAGTTGTCCTGAATTATAGTTTTTTAAAAGCAGGAATAAAAATAAATCACATACCTTTGGTGAAAAAAAAGAGAGCGGGAAGGTGGAATAGAGCTAAGCAATGGCAGTCTTTGACCTAAAATAAAGGTGCCTAAACACAATGTACTAAGGAATAAGATATAGAAGATGTCCTTTGAGAAGGAGGACATTTGTTCACAATTCACAACTTTTTTCTGAGCAGGATTTATCCTGATTTTTCTAGCTGGTCTGATGAAAAACCCCTTTACTGTTTGCCCTCCCAAATATCTGAATTGATTCCTATGCTGTCCAGAAAAGTGCCTCTGTTCAGATCCCTGAGAAACCTTTCATGCGGATGTGTAAATCACAGGAGTCCAACTAAATAACTCTTTCCCCACATTAATCATATCCCAATCTCACATTATAATGTCAGAATTCTCCAGCTTTAATGCAGTTACCAAACCCCCAGTGATTAAATAGAGTTCAGTAACAAATTGCATCTGCATAATTGCTTTTTTCTTCTTTCGGTCTGGTTCCGTGATGCACTCCATGATTTTCAACTTTCTTCCCCAAGATGTTGTCACAGTGCTAGTGGATGTAAAAATGTAAAAATGTTTATCAATAATTCAATTTTGATTGATTATTTGATACCTCCTGTAGCTCAACTGTTTCCTGAGGCTGGTTAATTGGCCTGCATGACCTATGAGAATGCCCTAAAAATTTCTTAGGTCTGCACCTTCCTCTTCTCATCACCAAAGATGATTTTGACACCAAACTGTGCTGGTTTTAAAGTCGAGGTGGCACAATTCCCTTCCACCTCATTCTTCTTTTCATCTGACCCTTCTTGCTCTGTGGTGGACACTGGGACATCACACATATGGGGAAGGAGCTTCTTCCCCTCCTTTTTTCCCTTTTTAATTATTGTTTCTAGCACATAATTCAATTTACACATCCCCACTGCTTGATTGGCTTCTATCTTTGCAACTCTCTGACAACAGATTGATAAAACTTGACCTTAATAGCATGAGAAATTTTAACAACACTCAGAGCTTTGCAATATTTCTCTTTCTTTGGGCATCAGATACAGACTAAAGCTGGTTTTAAAACATCATCCCTTCCACTCCAGAGAGCATGAAAAACCTCGATTTCCATGAAAGAAAAATTCAAGCTTGAATTTTTTTGGGGGGAGAAGGAATGTTTTTGCTTAGCAGGATAAGGCAGCAGTGCAACTGGCCACCAGGGATTTTGTGAAATCTCATTTCTCAGAGATCTTAAGGATTTGATTAAACAAATGCTTGGAGGCTGGATGAGGAACTTCCAGACATCTTGTAATTTTAGGATGGGGAGCTCTAAATGTAATTCAGAGTCAAGGTAAAGCCTTTAGATATCCAGTCATTCCTGTGTCCTGAAGCCACAGTTTATCCCTCATGAATCCCACTCCACATTTTTCCATGTTTTCTTCTGTTTGATTGTTCCTTGGGATTCAGATCCGGTTCACACCAACTCAGACCTACCCTGCACCCTCTCAAATCCTTTCTAAATCCCACTGGCATTTTACCAGCACTCTCTAAAGGTGGCTAAGGGAAAAAAATCTCCTGTCTGGATAGTGAAGAGATCCAGAGCTCTCCCACTGTTAAAGGCAAGAGACAACAATGCCTAGGGTGATTCAGAGCTGCTTTAGGCATTGGAAGGTGCTCTCAGGTATCTCTGAAATCTTTTCTTCTCTAATTCCTTCCACGAGCTGTGTGCTTCTGACATAAGAGATTTGGCAAAGGAAAAACAAATTATTCTACCACCCCACCCTGGTGTAGTTTTGAACCTGAATTTTCCTCACAGAGCACAAGGTGCAGCTGCACCATCATTTCCAACCACAAAGATTTGAACAGACACAGCTCAGCCCCATAATAAATTGGAGAGTTTAGGGCTAATTATAACAGGCCTTTTAATTTCCATCTGGAGTCACAAAATCAATGGAAGCTCCTTGCTTCATTAAATAATTGCAGTTGCCAATAGCTGGAGCTGTTCCATTTGCAGATGTGCTAAAAACCTGTTTATTTAGTGGTTATCTTGCTCCAAAGCCCTTTCTTTTTTTTCTTTTTTTGTTTTTTTCCCCAAGAAATGAAGCCACAAAGCTGCAGAGAAAGGGAGGACATGAGGAGAGGGGAACGTCTTGGGCTGAGCTGAGTTGTTCTCCA
>WBND01001357.1:115542-151087 GCA_013398595.1 Tychaedon coryphoeus
CAGGTCAAGGATAAGGATGATGGACAGCTGTGGAGAAAGAGGAGGATTTTTGAGGATACCCCAAAGGGGAGCATTGGGAAGAGCATTGCCTGCAGATCAGAGGAGGTGGCCCTGCCCCTCTGCTGAGTCCTGGTGAGGCACATCTGGAGTGCTGTGTCCAGTTCTGGGCTCCTCAGAACAGGAGAGACAGGGAATGGGTCCAGTGGAAGTCTGTGATCTGGGGCTCTTGGAGCATCTCTGAGAAGGAAAGGCTGAGGGAGCTGGGGCTGTTCAGCCTCGAGAGGAGACACAGCTGAGAGGGGACCCCATCCCTGCCTGTCCCTGTCTGCAGGAAGGGCTCAGAGAGGGACCAGGCTCTGCTCTGGGGGCCCAGCAATGGCACAGGAGGAACAGGCAGGAACTGACCCCAGGAAGCTCCACATGGGCATGAGGCAGAACTTCTCCCCTGGGCAGTGACCAAGCCCTGAACAGAGACCAGAGAGGGTTTGGAGTCTCCCCCTGGAGATATTCCAGAACCCTCTGGTGGCACAGTCCTGTGCCTGTGCTCTGGGATGGCCCTGCTGGAGCAGGGAGGTGGCACCAGATGACCCCACTGTGGTGCCTTCCAGCCTGACCCATTCTGTGATTCCATAACTTCGTGATTTTGGAAAAATCTCCTCCTCTCTTATTTTGGCCCAAATGATGATGAATGGATGGACAGAACCTGCAGACACAGATCTGTGCCAGTTGTTGAACACTCCCACATTTCTCCACCAGAAGACAGAGGAAAGCTCAGGAATATTTGACCAGCTGGTTTTTGTGCTGGGAGACAAATCTGAAAATCCAACCTGGCAGATGAAGGTGCTGGAGTGTAAAGAAGGCATAGAACAGTCAGATGAAGATTGAAATGCATCAAACAGATCAAATAGATCAAAGAATGGTCTTACCTGTTTGGGGTTCAAGCTTTGATTCAAAACTATTTGGAGCCTGTGTTTCAATGCCACAGAGACAACTACAGTGAAGACCAACAGAAAAACTGGGCATTAGAAGCATCTCATATCATGATATTCCATTCTATTCTCCCTTGAGCTGGCTGGTTTGTTCATGTGCTGTGGTATGTTTTGGAAGTGATAAAGGTGTTCTTTGAGGATCCCAAAAGCTTCCATGCTGGAAAGGAAAGTTTTCCATTATCATTAGGGGAAGGATGCTGGTGACTGCTCAAGAGCAGATGTAAGGGAGAGCAGGATGATTCAGGAAACTCGTGGTCCTGGTTATGAGAAGTATTATCCAGACATGATCTTTAGTTAATTATTTCACCTCAAATGAATAAAAACACATCCTGCCTCTAGAAGATCTTGGAGGCAGAGCTCTGGGAAGATCTCCACGAGTTTTCACTGCAGTAACTAATGCAGAAATAAGACCTAATAGGTGAAAGAGGGAGGAGATTGTCAGAAGCCCCAGGAATCCTCAGGACAAATCACAGTGAATTATTTTGCAGCAAATGCCACCAAAGCTCTCATACCACCCACCTCAGACAAGAAATGAGCTGGTTGGCTGCCACCTTGGCCAAGAATGTGACTGCCTGGGACTTGTAATTAATGATCCATTAGAAAACTTGATTTAATTGTCCTGAGACTCAGGGCTTGGTGGAATCAAAGGTTGTTGACCTTAAAGCCCATCTAGTTCCAACCCCCAGCCATGGGCAGGGACACCTTCCACTGTCCCAGGTTGCCCCAAGCCCCATCCAACCTGGCCTTGGACACTGCCAGGGATGGGGCAGCCACAGCTTCTCTGGGAATCTGTGCCAGGGCCTCAGCACCCTCCCAGGGAAGAATTCCTTCCCAATATCCAATCTAAACCCACCCTGCTTCCACTTTAGGCTATTTCTCCTCATTTCTTGGTGATGGTTCTGGTGAAAATCTTTCAAAATACAAATCGATTTTTGTTCCGACAATATTCATGAAGGAATTTTACTATTTCTCCACAAGTCACCTTGGGACAAAGTGAAGATTTTTTGCCTTCTCAGTTTTTTCTCTGATTTTTATTATGCAGCTGTCTGAAAGTTCAGAAGAGATGAGGACAGTTACTGGTAAAGAAATGCATCTCTCCAAGATTTCCATGTCTTTTGTTATGACTGGCACAGGAATTGAAACATTTATTGGTTTGCTGCAAGTTCAGATCCCACAATCCCCCATAACTCTAATTCTGACTGCTTTACAGATGCTACCCTCTTCAAAATTCAGCCTTGAGAGGGCATGTGTTGTTCCCTGAGATGTTTAATGATTGCTGAGCCCAGGTAACTCCTTCTACCTGCTATAAAGTTGGGTTGGAGCAGCCATCAGCAAGAATTTGCAATTTAACGCCTCGCCAAGGCATTGTTTAATTGACAGTAACTCTCTGAACCCAGCGCTGCAGTATTGAGGAATTAGACAGGAGAACAATTTGTGGACAACAAGTAAGTGCTGCAGCTTCTCCCTCTTCAGCTGTCTTGTCACTTCAAGTTGTCATTCAGAGTAATCCCTCATCTCACTTCTCCTCCACTGCCTTCACTGGGCTCACCTTGGAAGGGCTAATTAGCTCCTTGTCAACTGCTGCCTCCTCCTGAGTCCTGAAAAAGGGAGCTAAAATCAATTTATCTTTCCAGAAACATCAACCAGGAAGGAAGGAAGGAAGGAAGGAAGGAGAAGGCAGGCAACAAAATGAGTGGCAGGGAATAGTGAAGCCCCTCAAAGTAATTATACTGAGAGCTTGGATAAATTTCTGTCAGTTTGATGAGGACAGTCCGGACTGAATTATTCTATTTAAAAGAGAGAAGGTGAGGCACAAAATGGATCTGCTTGTGGTCAACCATCAGTAGGAAGAGGAGTCCATGGAAGTTTTTGTGGATAATTCCACTGGCACTGCTGCGTTCAGTACCTTGGTCCCAGTTGAAGGCAGGTCCTTCCTGAGTTTAGGTGAGAGACTTGAACTGCAAAGCCACAAAGAAAAGGGATTTCTGCTACAGAATCGTGGAATTAGGTAGTAATTAAGGTAGGAAAAAACTGTCAGGTCCAACCTTTGACAAATACCACTGTTCCCACAAAGTGAATCATTTAGAGACCTGAGCATCCCAGAGATCCACTATGAAAGGCAGGATCCCCAGAGAAGCCAACTTAATTCCCAAAAAAACACCTTCTAGTTTGGTTTTTTTATTATTATTATTGAGGAAGTTTTAGAGTTGCCACTATGTTAGAGTGCTTTGGGTTGTTGGATTCACCTTGGGGAACTCTCTGAGGTCAGAGAATTTTCCAGTTGTTTGGGGAAAGAGTTTTCTAGGAGTCCCCAGACAGACTGTGCTTTATTAGGGAATGCAAGCAATTGGCCACTCCAAGAAAAAGGGCATTCATGGAATGCCATATATATAACAATAAAGATTCATTTTTCTCTAGGTGTTTTGCCTCTATTTTTTCCTTCATCCTACAAGTCCTTTGGGAAAGTAATTTCAGGAAAAAAAATAACTATGAGGAAATTGCTTGTCCTGTTTAATACCTGGCTCACCACATCCAGGAAACCTGCTGTGCTATTGCCAGTGGATTTGAAATGGGCATTAAGTCCGATTTTTGAGATTTCGGCTACTGGAAGTCATTATCCTTAAGCACAAATATTTTCAAAATGGATGATTTCTGTGCAAATTAATTACTTGTTCCCATATTGTTTACCACTGGCCCATTTTCCTCAAAGGAAAACAAAAAACCCTCTCTCCAAAGGCTTCTAAGCAGTGATAATTCATATATGGCCTTTCAGGAGCTCTGTTGCTGGGTTCAGTTAAGCCTAAGAGTAACAGAACTGTTCCAGCTTCAAAAAGCAAAATCCTTGTAGATGCTCCCAGGAAAGGCTCCAAAGCCAAATGGGAATTTTGAACTGCTCTGCTCTGTCTGGACCTTGAGGCAAGGCTGCAGGCAGGATTTTCTCCCAATTCTGACCTTTCTTAGTCACAGATCTTCAGGTGCTCCTCACCTTCCAGAGGATTTGGCTGTAGCACCACAGTCAGTGCCAGGAAAATACAAAGGGTCACATCCATCCACACTTTTCCCAGGTAAAACTTTTTCCTGTGCCTTATTTAGATTCTTCTGTGCCCTATTTAGGTACTTCCACAATAACTTGCAAAGTTGGAAAGAAAGAGACAGGGACATTGAGCTCATGCAAGATGCATGGTTGCATTTGTGAACAGGAATGGAGATTGCCCCACTTATTTCCTCTAGAGAAGTTGAAAGTGCCTCACACCCATTTAATCTTATTTTTAACTCTAAGTGGGTGCCTGAATTGCATCGCTTTCAATGGGAAATGAAAAGGGTTTCAGTTTCCTTGCTGAATAGGAAGGAGTCAAGCCCCAAACCTGGGCATTAAATTTGAAGGCACTGACAAATAAAGGACAGGATTTATTGTTTTCTTTTTTGATCATTTTGCTTGTTCCCCCAATGTCACCCTCTGACTGTGATACATAGGATAGGTTTTCATCATATTTAAGGTCTCAAATTGGGCAAGCTCCAAAGGCTGCTGGTTCTGTTTCCATTTTTTGGAGTGCCTGAGGAGTTTTCTATAATTTAAGTAGAATATCTGGTACAAACCCATACTTGGTGCACTTTCAGTCTCCACCACTCCAGCTTTTCTGGGACAAGAATTCCTGAGTGTATCCAGAGTTTTGCCCTGAATTCAAACAGTCTGTGCCCCTGCCCCCAGACATCTCCAATCTGTTCTTCTCCCTTTTTGGTCCCACACATTCTCCTAGAGAGGTGGCACCTCAACTTGTGTGAGTCCTGACGTCTTCCAGGAAGTCCTGAGACCTTTCAGAGTGACATCCCCATGTAGAGCCTAAATTTTTCAGGTGTCTACAGCAGATATTTCTCCATCTGGGGATCTCTAGCTGATCATGTTCCCACCATGGGCAAAGGAGGTGTAGTCAAGAGAATCAGAGAATTCACCCTGTACTTCTGGCCAACCCAAGGGCTGTTATCTATTTCAGGATAAGATGAATCATGGAATGGTTGGGGTTGGAAGGGACCTTCAAGACTGCATAGGTCCAAATACCCTGTCATGGGCAGGGACAACCAGAGCAGGTTGCTCCAAGCTCTGTCCAACCTGTCTTTGAACATTTCCAGGGATGGGGCAGCCACAGCTTTTCTGGGAAACTTCTGCCAGGGCTTCATCACCCACAGAGGAAAGAATTTCTTCCCAAAATCCAATTTAACCCTGCTATCTCTCAATTTAAAGCCATCCCACCTGGTCCTATTACCCCTTTTAAGGACAAAACCTCTTCTCCTGATATCTGTTCATCACATTCCAAAAGTCCATGACTTCCTTCCTTGTTACCTTCACATGAGATATGTGGACATTGCCTTTTAAGAAATCCTGCCCATATCCCTGAAAAAAAGCAGGAGTTTTTCCAGACTCCTAGAGGTTGTTCCCACTCATCTGAGCATGATGGGGATCCCTCCAAGAAGGAATTTTGAAGGCTTCCAGGGATGGTGACTACACCACTTCCCTGGGACCCTGTTCCAATGCTTATCCACACTTTCAGGGCACATGGAAATCTCTGAGACTTCAGGGCCAGTCCAGATTGGTCATAAACCAACCTCTGACAGCTCTGGCCCTGCTCATCTTTCATTCCCAGGGCAGTGCAGCAGCTGGATGGAGCAGGAGGCTCAGTCCTGTCCAACTGTAATTCATGCCTTGACATGTGGGGAAATGTGTGCAATGTATGCTTCTTCTACTGCAGATGTGACCTGTTCGAGCAGGACCCCACTTTTTAGAAATCAAATTGTCTGAATGACTTTGTAGATTATGCTTGCTCCAAACCTGGTGTTCAGTGTCTAAACTAGAAAGGTGTATTTTGATTTCTTTTTGCTTTATTTAGCCCATGTTAAAATATACATTTTGCATGGAGAAGGGAAAGCGAGTGAACGAGGCAGCATTCCCAAGGAATATTCCCTGGCTGCAGCAACTATTTCAGTATTGGGATAGCTGGAATGTTACAGCTTCCCTCCTCTGAATGGGTCTCAGCATCTCCAGATCACTCCAGTTTCATGGTATTTCCAAACAAGAAGTAGTAGAAATATAGTGATTATTGGTTAAAAAAGAGATATTTGATAGCTGTAATATGGCAGCTTTGGAAGCTCCAGGACTTCACAATGATTTGTATTCATAATGTAAAACATAAAAATACTCCTGGTCTAAGCATGCAAACCCCAAACCCACTCACAAAGCAAAGGAAAACCCGAAACAGTCCTGGCCAAATGGGTGAGCAGCCACTGGTAGATTTTATAGCCACCTCTTTGTAAGATCTCTGTGCCTTCAAGCCCTTTGTTATACATTTTAATCTCAAATTCCACCTAATAATGAAAGTCATATCCCTTCTTGGTGTATCCAGAAAAACTCTTCCCACTCTTTCCCTCTCACCACTTGGTCCAACCAAGCAAAGCCACTCTGATCAGAGGGATTGTTGCCAAGAGCAGCAGATGAAGGGTCACCAAATGTGCTACGTTTGCAATCTTTTCTTTCCCCCTCTTTGGTGTTAACTTTCCCTCTTCTAAAATTTGACAGAAACCAGTGTGAAAAAGAGAACAGGAAAACACGATGGTGTTCAGGGCTCTTTGGTGCTGTGAATATGAAATTTTATGGTGTTGGAGACACAAAGGTCACCCTCCCTTCCCCTCTCCCACCTCCATTTACATTATAAATCTCTCCCTCATGTATAAATTGAGGAGTGTTGCTTACCAGTAACCTCTTTCCTTCAGAAAGGTTTTCAGCTGCCTTGTTTAAAACTGGATATTCACAAGCTACCATGAGATTTCATCTTCTTTTCTAAAGGTGTGTGAATAAATTACCACAACTGAGGTGGAGCAGGCAGCACACAGGGACCTGTGAGTGGGAGGTGAATGCCACAAGCACCCTCTCATGCTGTGCTCTGATGTTGGTACCCCACAGCTCGTCTCTTAGGCTTCCATTCCAACAAAAGCTGGGATTTGTTGTTGTTGTTGTTATTATTATTATTATTATTATTATTATTATTATTATTATTATTATTATTATTTCCTGGCAATGTTTTGTAAGTCACAGCCACAACATTATAACAGCAAGCTCAGCCTGTTCAACAATATGTAAATATTTTCCCATAGGAAATGAGATAGAAAATTCATATCCATGGATTTCAAAAGGTCACTTGGGCAGGTGTTTGAACACCAGCAATCTGCATCCCAGCTGCCTCTGGCAATAATTCCTGTTTAGGTGCTTACCAGGCATGGAGAGCATGGGAAGTGAGGTGTGTAATGGGGATGGCAGAGGGATGGAGATGGAGGACAGGAGACCAAGGCACCAAACAGGAAAGGTGAGAAAGAGAAACAGCAAGGAGGGTTCATCAGATACAGAATTTGGTGGCCTGAAGTTATGCTAAAGTCATTTCCCAAAATACTCATTTACAAATGTCACTGTCATTCTGTTCCAGGGCATTTGGCATCTCTTGGAAAAATCAAAGAATCATGGAATGGTTTGGGTGGAAGGGACTTTCAAGAGGCACACGGAGGCATTTTTGGGGTGTCCTGTGCAGGGCCAGGAGTTGGACTCAATGATCCTGATGGGTCCATTCCAACTCAGCATATTCTGTAATTTTGTGATTCCATGATCATCCAGTTCCAACCCCTGCCATGGGCAGGAACAGCCTGGAAGTGTTGAAGTCTGGGTTGGGGTCTGGAGCAACCTGAGATAGTGGAAGGTGTCCTTACCCATGGCAGGAGGTTGGAACTGGATGATCCTTAAGGTCCCTTCCAACCCAAACCATTCCATCATTGTATGATTTTTTTCCAGGGTTTCCTATGGAGGAGGAGGCTTTACATGCTTCATCCTGTGCCTGATTTATTTTAAAAACGCTTTGCTTTGCCAGGTTTCTTTCAGCTGACACATTTTATTTTCTACATTGACTCTGATTTACATTTCCTACTTAGGCAACGACTCATGCACTTCTTTATGTTATTCATCTTTTATCTTTAAGGCTGTTTATTTGTCATCAACTGCCATCAGCCCTTCTGAAGCAGATTGAAGAGTTTTGAGATGACAAAAAGAAGAGCCCAAAAGAGAGGAAAGCCTTTAGCCTTCTTTAGCTGGGTGTGGAATTTTGGCTTGGAGGACGTAAAATTAAAGTGGGTTTGTGTGTGCATGTGGTTGGTGTTAGATCCTCTTCTCTGTCTTTCTGAAAGCTGGGGAAGTGGAAATAATTCCTCCTGAATTTACAGGGATCAATGCACAGAGAGACACAGATCACTGAGTGATGGTCCTGGGCCACAGGAATCAAGATGGGTGGAAGGTGCTGATACACAGACTCAAATATCTCTGCAAAAATAATTTAAAATAGCTCTGTAAGATTAATTTTAAGGTTTTCTGTAAGCAGGTCTTGAAGTGCGTAAGAGAGTGTGTTTGAATAGTGTGAAAATGTCACAGCATTTTGGGGGATGCAAATCTTTGTTTTTCATCAGGCCCTCTGGCAAAGCACAGCACAAAGGACTGAAATCCCACATCACTGAAATGAATCATTATTGCAACCACTTTTGGGCTTGGAAGTGGAAGCTTGGACTTGTTCAGAATGAGGAGCTTAAAGATCATTTCAGTAACCAGGATGGGTTTGACAAAACCTGATTCTCCCTTCCTAAAGTCCTGACAAAGAGCTTTTAACCTCCCTCCATGTAAGTTTTTAAATAATGTCAATATGAAAATAACATCCAGATTTTGCTGCCAGGTTTTGTCTCAGGCTATCTTTTTCCCTCCCTCTCTCCTTTTCTCTCTTGAAAAAGGCTCATTTGGTTTATTAAAATAATGTTTGGTTTTTGGTTGTTTTTGTTTGGATTTTGTTTTGTTTTGGTTTGTTTTTACTGAGGTAAAGAGAGTGAAAAAAATATATCAAATTTATGACTTTTTGCCTTTAGGAGGGAAGTACAGAAAGTTACAAGTCACCTACACTGGAGTCAGGACTTCATCTTATATCACACAGTTAAAAAAGACACGGATTGGTCTCAAATATTCTCCTGTACCTGGTCAGTTCCAGATATCAGCCTTTTGTAGCACGTTTTTTCATGATAACCACTTTGCTCTGAACATTCTCCAAGCCCCTCTAGCATGGAGAATGGCTGTGTAAGGAAAAGATGTTCAGCATTGCTCAGAATTCTTAATTTTTTCTTGATAAAAAATAAATGCTGCCTCCATTGGAATGTAGTGGCTCCATTTGAAATCATGGATGACTTCAGTGCCTCCGTGTTATGCCCCAAAGTCCTTCCAAGCTTTAATTTTCCATTTATAAAAAGCACAATAATTGAGATTAGGATTATTCCCAAAACCAAAGGATTTTGCTATCAAACGCGGCATTTTTCTGCAGAAAGGAACTATTTACAGACACAACAATTCCTGAAATGATTTGGTGGTTGCAGGAATATCCCTCCATGGGTGCATGTTACAGCCTGACCTCGGTGTGGCATCCAAAATTCCCTTCCTGTTATCATTCCCAGGTGGGTTCTGAGTGCAGCTCCAGAGGTTGGTGTTCCAAAGGCAGAGACCCCAACACTCCCACACCCTGAACCCTTTGTCCTGGATTGGGAAAATCCTGGTTTGCCAAATGATGACCCAAGCACGTGGAGAATTATTTGCTCTGTCGACAAAGCGGGAATGCAGGGAGAGGGATTAATCTGAGTTTGAAAAAAAGAGGATCATTTGGTGCTAATCCAGACTCCCTGGTGGTGAAATGAGATATTTGGATTTCAGGTGTGGAAATCCCTCTTTGCTTCAGTCCTGACACAGGCATGGAAATGCTTTCCAGTGGAAAGCCAGGGAAGATCTAGGAGCTAAGAAATCTTCCACCTTTTATTCCATGGGAGATTTAAACCTGTTCCTAGCCTGGATGCAGCCTGTGATGACACTGCAAACCTGCTTAAGAGCATTAGTCAGAATGCCAGCATTCATCCACTCAGCAATGACTCCTAATTCCCATTACAGGCAAATCCCCATCTCTCGCTGCAGCTTGATTACAACAGTGATTAATTTGAAAGTCAACATATTTACCCAAAATATAACATCATTAAAAAGACTAAACATAAACCTGCATATTTACAAATATCCTAACTTGACGTGATTAAAACAAACAGCCTCCCCTCTGCTTGTTTGGATCCAGGCAGACGAGATTCTTTTCCACCTTTATATTTTCATGTCAATAGATGGCACTAGTATTTTCTCAAATTTTCACTACAGTATTTGATTTCCTTATAATACCTCCTGCCCTCACTTTTAAAGGATGGAACTGCTCATTTCCAAGGGGATGTTTTATCCTTAGAAAATATATAACATCACTCTAGTTTGGCTCTTAGCAAGTAAATCTTTATATATTTCATAAAGCCTCAATACCACGAGACTGATTTTTTCCCATTGTGAAAACAAAATGAATTTAAAGTTTTCATTCCCATACTGATGGGAGAGTTCACCAGAAAACCCTGTAGGATTGCTGTATAGGGTGCCTTAAAAATCCTATGGCTTTCACTCCATCATCACAGTGCAAATAGAAAGACATTGCTCCTTTTCAATTATATTTTTATTTGAAGAATGAGCAGTGGGTTGTATGAAAAGCAGAGATATTAAAAATTGTGAATAAGATTCTCAGTTTGTTTTACTCTATCCTCACAAATACAGGAACTGGTGAAGCTTCCCTTTTCATACCAGGGCAGCTTTTCTAATTAAACCTACACTTTAGAAAAACATATTTTAACATTGTAGCAGATGTTCTTGTCTCTGTCAGCACAGAGTCCTCTTGAATTAAAACAAAAATTCAGTTGGTCATCTTCATCCCAAATAATTTTTACTTTCATTTGCCTGTGCTTAGAGAGGGTGTTGATGTGAGCATCTCCTTCATGGTAGGAAAACCAATGGATTTGGATATCAGAGGTAACAAGATTAAACAGGGCACAAATTCAGTTTATTGTCTTGCCAGAGAGACTTTGTAGGAACAGGGTCAAGACAAAATGAAAAGTTTGCTGTCTCAGTTCCCCAGATGTTCATAAAAGCGATTTCTTCAACTTGTGTGGTTATGGTGAGGATAAAGATAATTGCAGGAATTCTTTTCCCACTTCACAGAATCACAGAATGATTTGGATTGGAAAGGACCTTAAAGAACACCTCATTCCAACCCTTCCACTATCCCAGGCTGCTCCAAGCCCTGTCCAACCTGGCCTTGAACACTTCCAGGGATGAAGCAGCCACGGAATTCCTGCACAACCTGTTCCAGGGCCTCACTAACCTCACAGGGATTAATTTTTTCCTGTTATCCCATTTAATTCCACCCTTCTTCCTCTTCAGACCATTCCCCCTTGTCCTGTCCCTGGGCTGCTTTGCAATGTGTGCCACACATTGAACAGGATTCAAAGGGAATTTCAGTGAATCCATCAGCTGTGGAGTCTAATTAATAAACATGCAAATCTCCTGATACCCACACATTGGTCATGTCCCACTCCACACGGATTTGGAAACAGCCACAAGTTAAATCAAGGCAGGTCAGTGATGGGAAAGCCCCCCTGGTGCTGTTCTGAGATAACATCAGGTCATGACTCTGGAATTATGGTGGGAACCCAAAGGAACAAGCGAGCCCTGAACCCCACGAGGTTTATTCTCCTCAAATCTCTGCATTACAGACAGATCTGTTTAACTCTGTCAGGTAATTGTCAGCTGCCCCAGGGCAGCAGCATTTTGCTGTTGCAATTTTACGCCTTCAACAATTGTGGTGCCTCCATTTACAAACACAGAACTAATTAACATGCCAGTTAAAGCACCTGAGTTTTAACACAGGGGCAAGGAGGAAGTGCAGAAATCAAACCACTACAATTAATTATGTTTGCTTCTTGGAGCAAGGCACTGGTGTCCTGGGATTCTCTGCCTGTCTTCATTCCTTTTGTTCATCTCCCTCCTTGGTAATAATGTAACACTTGTAGAAATTAATTTGGTGGAAATTGATTTAAGGTGGACATTGTTTGCCCAGGAAGGTAATTGTCTCTGACACCTGGTGAGGGGAAAGATGTGCACATAGAGATGCAGGAAGGTGCACGTTAATCTTCTCCTCTCGAGCTGGAAGTGTTAGGAAGTGAATCGAGGGGGTGATCTCAGCCAGCAAACATGGGAAGGAAGAGAAATAAAATGAAGGTTACATGGAAGGAAAGTGAATTCAGCAGCAGAACTCAGCAAGAGAGACAATTATCACAGAATCATAGGGTCAGAGAAGGATTGGAAGGGAACTTCAAGACTGACCAGTTCCAACTCTCTTGGGCAGGGACACCTCCCACTAGACCAGGTTGCTCAGGGCTTTTAACTCTTCCAGGGATAGGGCAGTCAGAACTTCCCTGGAAAATTTCTTCAAGTGTCTCTTTCCCTTCACAGGACAGAATTTTTTCCTAATATCTGACCTAATTCTACCCTCTTTCAGTTAAAAGCCTTGTCCTGACACTAATTTCATAAATCTAAAGGATTATGCCTGACTGAGCCAACTCGGTGAAAATCCACTCACACTTGAATATTTGGGTATAATTTCTGGGCATTAATATTTCCTTTAATTAGAGTTTTGACTCTGGCCTTCATTCCCCCTCCAGTTTATGCAGGTAAGACTGTCCAGGGAATATGTCAAACCCATCTTGTGGTTCCTCCTGTAATAACTTGAATGAGAACAGGTATTTATTTAGTTATTTATTTTTCCAGCCAGTCATTATTTATTTTTCCAGCCAGTCTAGAAAGGGATCTTAACAACCTGGTCTAGTGGAAGGTGTCCCTGCCTATGGAAAGGGGTTGAAATGAGTTGATCTTTAAGGTCCCTTCCACCCCAAACCATTTGAGAATTCTATGACTTTTCCTTCTTATCTTACACCACCAGATGAGCAGTAGAGGGGAATCTCTCCAGCCAGAAAATTTCCCTGTTGTCCCATCAACAAATGAAGGAGAGCTCTGTCCTCCTCCACCCATTTCTCTGTCAGTGGAATTCCTGGATTTCAGTTGAAACCAAGGATTGCTCTGTGCCATTTGACATCACACCCAAGAGCTGGTCCAAATGGATTTTAGCCTGGAAGTCAAGGATTATGTTACAGACAAATCACTGACCCATGAAAATGGAAAGGTAAGGAAAGGTGATTGTAGAACAGCACAGAGGGTAAAACCTAAGAGCAAAATTCCAGGCAGCGAGTAAGAAAACCCTGTTCTGATAACCAGGATCCCAACTGCCTAATAAAACTTCAGCGATTTTTCCATTATTAGTGGAGTCTGAGATCATAAATGAAAATATCATAAATAAAAAATCGTAAATGAAGAGGAGAGCAGAGCAAAACCCAGAAAGAATAAGTTGGGAATGCTGCAGCTTCATGAGGATTTAAGAAAATTTGCTCATCTCTCTCTAACATTATTTTATCTCTCAATTTCTTTAATATCTATTCTTTTTGTCAACCAGGCAAATTATTCTGCAGTATTTTTAACACTTTTTCAGAGCACCATCTGTTTGCATGATAATTTCCCCCAAGTCCTTATAAGGGCTGTAATAATCCCTTCATGTTAACTTTTAATATTTGATTTCCTACTGCCTTAGCTTGGAAGGAGCAGCACGGGGAAATGTGTGTATTAACAAATAGCAGTTCCTCACAATTCCTGCAGAAATTAATCATAAAAAAAGGATTAAGTTTCAACCATCTCATCAGGGCAGAGTATTCACACAGGTATGGGTTGGAGCCATGAGGACAGAAGTGCAGAGGAGCAGAACAAGCACAGTCTGGCTGCAAAATAAGTTAAACTTGAATGTTTGGGGAAGAGTAGGAACAGAGCAGGCAGGGATGATGCATCCTCAATTTTCTTCCATTTTTCAGCAAATTTTAGTTCCATACCTGAGATTGTTGTAACTTGCCAATTTATTAATCTGCAACAAGAATTTTTTCTGAGTGTTCATTCAGCTTCAAACGTCGGCTTGAATCCAAATTGCCATTTTGCAGCTTTTGCTCTATCTATTAAATTGTCTTTATTTCAACTTGAAATTGTCACAGATTTTCCCTTTTGGTTCTCTTCTCCCTCCTAAGGACGTGAGAGTGAATGCTTGGATGGAGCTGAGTTGTTGGGGCTAAACCACAACGAAATCTTTTAAAATCATGTTCTTTGGTTTGTTTTGTATCTGTCTTCCAGTCGTTTATTCACCAGGTTCTGGCAGAAGAGGTGGTGAATGGCCAAACCTCACTCAACTTCTCTCAAAGTTTCTGATCTTCCAGCAGTAAAAAAAGGGACACAGATCTCTCATGGAAAAGACTGGAAAGATGAGATGAATGGAGCTGAAGAGCATATTTAAAGTTTCAATGTTTATGTTTACATGTGCAATACTCAAATGGTTCAGGCAATTAACCACACACACATTCCATAATATTCCATCAGAACAAGGGCACATTTGGTGTTGCTACAATATTCAAAGGGGTCCTCAACCTTCAAAACTGCAAAAATCCCCTTCCAAATACTTCTCCCTCCTCTCTCAAGGAAGATAATCCTAAGTATGTGTCAGACTTGGGACCAACAAAATGCACCCACAGGACATTGTTACAGCATTTACCTCTGGCATATATGAAATAAGGACCATGTGCCCTGGGTGTTTCCTCCTTGGAGCCAAATTCCTGTTCTGTGATTGTCCCCACACTTTGCTAGCCGAACCTTTGATGTTCACTTTTCAATATTGGATTAAACATTACATGTAGACTTTGCCTTTCAGATTCCTTTTGCTGTACATTATAAATTTGCCTGCTCTGCAGAAGAGCAGAACAAGGACTTTGTTCTTTCATTCCAGCTGCAAGACAATGTCAATAGATAAGTGTGTATTAAAACTTCAAGATCATTTTATTTAGACTTAATTCAATTAAACTTTTTTTGTGCTTTTGTTGGCAGTTTTCTATTAAGGTCATTCAGTCGAACTTATACTTAAAAAGAAATAGCTGCAGAGTCTTGCTACTTAATATAGAGGAGTGCTTCAAGTGCCAAAGTCCAAGGTGAGTCAAAGGGAACTGTTCAGGTAGATCAGGATGTGCCAGAAAACAACCAATCCCACCCCAGTCATTGCTGCCAACCCCAAACAAAGATTCTTTTGTCACTTGATTGTTTTATTACTTGATTGTTTTATCTGTGTCTTCTCTTTATAGGGGCCCTGCTCAGTCACAGAGAAGGGTGGGTTGCACTGAGTTTGGGAAGTCTCAGCAGTGGAGCAAGGTCGGAAGAACACTGAGAGTTTTCCAAGGGGCAAAGTTTATCCCGAGTTTTAAGAACAGCAAAGATATTTTTGAATCTATGTGAAAATCATCATCATAAAACACCATGGGAGGAAAGTTGCTTTACAAGAACGCAGAATGAGAGAATCACAGAATGGTTTGGGTTGGAAAGAACATCTAAAGGTCGTCCAGTCCACCCCTCCTGCAGTGAGCAGGGGCATCTTCAGCTACACCAGGCTGCTCAAAGCCCATCCAGTCTGGCATTGAACACTTCAAGGGATGGGGGCATCAATCACCTTTCTGGGCAACCTTTTCCAGGGTTTTACCACCCTCATTGCAAAAATTTTATTCCTTATTCTAGTCTAAATTTCCTTTTTTTTTAAAGTTTAAAACCATCACCCTTTGTCCTGTATCATCAGTCCCTGCAAAAGCTTGGCCCTGTTTTCCTTATAGGCCCCTTTGAGCACTGAAAGGGTTGTACAGCATCCAATACTCCCCCTCTCAGAGCCCACCATTAACCAGATGTGAGCAAGGCTAAAGAGATTTGCATTTTGAATGGGATCTAAATCCTGGAAGAAGCCACCTGGTCAAGAAAAGTGAGGAAAAATGAGGGTATGAGGTGTGCTTGAAGCTTAAACAGATTTTGAAATAGACCAAAATCACCAAGAATCATGGAATTATTAAGGTTAGAAAAGACCTCCAAGATCATCAATTCCAATCTTTGACCAAACACCTCTGCAACATCAGCAAAAACAGGAATCTGTGGCTTCTATCCCAGGTAAATTAATACTCGTGCCAAGTGCTGATCTGTCCGTAACAAAGGCCTCTGAGTCTGCCACAAAGTGTAATTAATTGGATGGAAAGGTCTCCCTGGATTTCAGTGGGATTTGCATCAAGACTCTCAGTGTGAAGGAGAGGTCACTTCTGGAGTGATCTATTAAAGCCAAAGCAGTGCCCTGCACACTCTTGGCTTTCACTTCTCCCAAGTCTGAAACTGGAGCTGGCAATAAATATCTTCAATTATTAGTGGAAATCTTCAATTCAGTGATTTTGGGATCTGCCAATAGACATTTGCAGTGTCTTGGTTGATGTCTCTACAGAGGCATTTCCTGTTTACTCGTGCAAATTTCTATGCCTGAAAAGATTCTCTGTAGTGATGTGAAACCAGGGATGCCAAGAATTGTGCCAAAAGACCAAACTCCACAGATTTAATAGTCCAGACACTGAGATGCTTCAGACATCTCCCCATCCTACTTTCTCAATATCCTATTGCTTTTTATTTTATTGATTTCTCTTGAAAATAAGTCATTTTGTGATCTGAAAGGAAAGCAGAAACAGTAATACCTCACCAGTAGCTGACAAAAGCAGCCAAACAAAAGCAGCCAAAGCTCATGAATAGAAAGATAATTTGGGTTTGCTGGTACTGGATGAGATCTCACCATGTCAAAGCACTTTCTGTGCATGTATTCACCATGGTGTTGCTGTCCTTTCAAGCTCCATTTAAATCCCCCTTAATGAGTTCTAAAATTACCAGAGAGGTGTTAGAATTGATGGAGAGATGCTGTTTATACTAGGAAAATGTATTTTAATTCTATTTGTTGGAATAGACAAAAAACATTGCAAGATGAATGCTAGTTGTGCCCACGATCGACTCTGAGAAATCTTGTCAACTCCTGTGCTGAATATTTTTTTCCCCGAAATATGTGTTTTTTTTCAGAATGAATAGCAGCAAACAGAGGGTTGGAATGAAATCTCCTTCTTTAAAGGAAATTATGGGGGAAGAAAAAGAATGTAAAGCAGTTTGAAAGACTCACAAGAAAATTGCCATGAAGAATATTGATTTATACAAACGCAGACCAAGTAAATATCCAGGAACACATCCAAGGCAATAAACTATCAAAAATTACACTGTGTCCAAAATAGCATGGCCAGCAGGACCAGGGCAGTGGTTGTCCCTCTGTGCTGGCCCTGGTGAGGCCACACCTCAAGCGCTATGTCTAGGTCTGGGCCAACAATTAAAATATTTAGGGGTGTGTCCAGAGAAGGGAATGGAGCTGGGAAAGGGTCTAGGGAATAACTCATGTGAGGAGTGGCTGTGGGGATCAGTCACAGGCTGGAGTCAGTCAGATCTTGGAGGTCTTTTCCAACTTTTATATTTCTATGATTCTATGAAAACGGAGTTAAAAGAAAAACTTCCTCGAAAATGTCAGACAACTTTGTGGTCTTCCTGGTTCTGAAGTGGGTGAAGTAGAAGCTCTCATCTCTATCACAAATAAATAGTATTAACACTATTTTATAAATCTCTTTTGTTTGATTATTTCTCTGCAAAGTGTTTAGTTGCCACTCTTTTGCCATCATAGCCTAGCATAGCATATCCCTGAGATTTTTAGATAATTCATTACCATACTGCTGAAGACTGCATTTCCTGGAGTTTACATGGATTTTCTGTAATTGTATCATAGAATCATCACAGGAAGGTTTGGGTTGAAAGGCACTTCGAAGCCCATATGGTTCCAGCCTCTCTGCCATGGGCAGGGACACCTTCCACTATCCCAGGTTTCTCCAAACTCCATCCAACCTGGCCTTGGACACTTCCAGGGCTGGGGCAGCCACAGCTTCTCTGGGCAACCTGTGCCAGGGCCTCACCACCCTCACAGGGAGAAATTTCTTCCCACAATCCAATCTAAATCTCTGCTTTTTTAGCTTGGAGTGTAGATATCATCGCCCTAATTTCTGCTGCAGAGATGGAGCTATGAGAAAGAAGTAGCATTAAATTTCTGCAGTTTATTACCAAGATCTATATTGGCTCTTCTTGCCAGTTTAGCATCTTGAATGCCCCCACACATCAATGCCAAGAGAAATGTTCCTGCAGCAGAAAGGCCATCCTGTTTTACATTTCCAAGTTCATCTGTGAGATGCTGTTACGCACAGATTGAAGCATGAGATGCAATTATTCTGGAGCCAAGCAAAGGTAATAGGATGGCTCTACCTGACCTGACTTTGAAGTGTGGTTAAAACCACTTAAGAACAAGAAGAAATGTGGCTCCCTGATGCTCATTTTCATGGGTGAAAAGTGAATCACAGAGTAGAGCAGAAAAATACTCTCTTATTACCAGAAGTTATTCAAGGATTTGATGGAGATGTGCAATAGGGATGTGAACTGCAAGATCAAGTGATAGATCCAGGGCACCATGGTTGAAAATCCCATTGTGAGCTTCTTAAAATGCTGGGTTTTTCTTACATGCACAGAGCACTTTGGAAATCTAAAGATGGAAAAAGCACTCAGTGCTGTTACGAAAGATTCCTCAATAATTGATTCACTATGCTAATCCTTTTCCAAAATCAACCTACATTCTTCTTTCAGTCTCTGCTGCTCAAATCCAGTCACAAAAATGGGAAAAATAAACTGCTTGCAACCAGTCTCAAGAAGGAAAGCACCCCCAAATTTCTCTTTCTGGTTGTTTTGATTTATCAATTGGTTTTTTGTGTATGGTTACAATTATTTTATTATCTCCTTCTTTGATAAATTCCAGTTCTTGCTCAATGGGATTGTCTTTTGATATTTGAAAGCTGATCTTTACATTTCCAAATTTCAAAGAGCAGGAATGATGTGGATGTAGGAATCTGGTATTTTTGCAGCTCAGTCTATTGGCAAACTCTATTTTCAGGTAATCAATTTTTCAGCACTTTTGTACCTGTTGACCACACCAGGATCACTGGATTTCCAATTATAGAATTCCTGTAAAATTCCATAATGCAGAAACTGAGTAAGTTCAGCCTGCTCTCCTCCAGGGAGAAAATCAAACCAGGAAAAAAACCAACTCTCAAACCAAGTTATGTTTTGCCATAGTGAATCAGACCTGTGTTCTTCCAGTACCTGGATTAGAATAACAACTTTAGGGAAGGATATAGAATTTAGTTTTGGAGAGATCAGAGGGAAAACTACATCCAGTGTGGAGATCTAGACAATGGACCACACTTTGGGTATCCTTGCTTGCTCCTTTTTTTTCCCCCCTAGATTTTCAAATTTGGAGAAAAGCCAATATTTCCCCGGCTGAGGAAGCCCAGCCATGGAAAAAGGAACATCTGATTCCAGAATTCAAGCTAGAGGCCATGGGTGTGTGAGTTGCAAAATCACTGAATGGTTTGGGTTGGAAAGGACCTTGAAGATCATCTCATTCCATTCCATGCCTTGGGCAAGGACACCTTCCACTATCCCAGGTTGCTCCAAGCCCCATCCAACCTTCCAAGGATGGGTTGGAAGCTTCCAGGGGTGGGGTGTCCACAACTAAAAAGGCCACAAAAATTTTCTGGGGAACAATGAGCACGGCCTGGAGAGATCCATAAAACACAAAACCTATGGCACAAGGAAGGTTGGGCTGGCAGCCACAGCATCTAAAGATTCTCTACAGTAGGTTCTGAGGACCTTCAAACTCAACAGAAATCAGTGTTTTGCAGAAAAACTAGTCCTAACCACCTTCAGATCAACATCTTGATCAGTTTGAACTCTTTGGCGTCTGCTGCATGTTTTTTATCTCCTATCTCCTCTTTAATTTATGAAGGAAAAATCAGGTGCCATGTCACTCAGGGAAGGTTGTTTATCCCTGAGTCATCCCACGCTGCCTGGTCCACACCAGGAGCATTGGAATGGCAGCTGAAGGAAACACATTTTCATTCACAGTGAGGGAAAACAGAATCCAAAGACAATAATGGCAGGATGAGGTTTCCCTGTCTTGAGAGTTTGAAAGTCTTTGATTGGAAAAATAAAAAAAAAGGGCTCAGTTTAGTTTAATATTTACCAAATAAAATCCAGATGAGCTCTTGCTGCTTGGTTGGCAGAGCAATGGCTCAGGAATAGAACAGAAAAATCACTGAGGTGAGACCCCCTTCAATGGCACTCTGAGGTCCTGTACATGAATTGTCACTGCTGTCATGTTTAAAGGCAGTGGTGTAGATCCCACTTCTCATAATTACTCTGCAATAAAGCAAGAGCAAAAACCCATTTTCCAATTCTTTCCTCTGCCAGTTGAAATACTCCCAACATCTCCCACTTCCCTCAGTTCCTTCAAGCAGTTGTGTGAATTTCAAGGATTTAATTGCAACTTGGAGACCATTTTGTAAATCCAGAGGCCATAAAACAAACCTTATCAGCCTTGGTAGAGACACTACAAACATATCGTGGGGTTTGTGCCTTCAAGGGGAGGGAGAATGGAAAGGTTTGGCAGGGATGACAAGAAGGCAGAGAGAGGCACAGAAAGCAGGTAGAACATGAATAATTATGGAATAATTTAGGTTGGAAAAGACCCTTAAGATCATTATTGCACCCTGTAAAGATTCACAGAGCGTGGAAGCTGCTCATCATGAAAATGCAAATGACTTGCTCTGATCTGAAGAGAGAGCAAAAAATAGTCAAGGAGTTGCCAGGGTTGACAGGAGAAATGTTCAAGCAGATGAGCACCTCACACAACCAGTTTAAAATAGGCATTGATTTTTATATTAACTCGACTGGCATGTGAGGAAGAGAGAGGTATTTTGATGGGAAAAGGGGAAGGGGGCATTAGTTAAAGAAGGAAAAGGGAAGAAATTTTAATCCCATTGGTATAGAAAGAAATAGATAGATATAGGGGTGTAGCAGCTCTTTCTCCTGACCTGTGATGTTGAGCAAACCTGAGGGTCACTCCACAGTCACAACAGTCAAAAAATTTCCCAAAACTTGTTTCTCAAGTGAATATTTGCTTTCAAATGTGACCCCAACTGGTGTAGGATGGGTGGGGATTTGAAGAGAAAGGTCTGAAAAGGTCACCCTCACACAAAGGACATCAGGTGGCCATTGTAGGATGAAAATGCAGGCTAAAGGATTATTATGCAGATTTTATTTGGGAATTGTTCTCTGAATTTCATGTTTCCCATGCTTTCTTGAGGCGGGGAAATGGTTCAGATGAACTTGCAAAAGGGCAGCCACAAAACTTGGCCACCACACCAAGAGTTTAGGGAAACTGTCTCCAGGTTCTTTTCATTTTTAGGGAAATTAAATAAGGATTTCATTTCTATGCATTCAGGTTAAATTATAAGAGTTACAAGTCCCCAGCCCCCACACCCAATTCCTTCCATCCTTTGGGAATTGGCTATTTTATGATTTTTTGGCTGAACTATCTCCATGGATTTTTGTACCTTTCTCTAACAGTCATGATGACAACTGCCAAGGAGTTTTCCAATAACAGGGAGGCCATTTGTCTGATCCTGCTCTGGAATATTAAAATAAAATGAAGTTGAAGAGAGCTGATGAATGAAAAAAAATTAAAGACCTCGGACATGGGAAATAAAGGAAATAACTGCCCTCAAAATAAAACCCAAGTGAGCTTTTGTTTTGTTTTCTTTTGGGATGGGCTTTTTGGGGGGAGAGAACAATGCTATTGAGATTGCATTTAGCTAGAATGGACCAATGCTGATCATAAAATTGAGCCTTCATCTCAAAGAGACCAACAATCAGCAAATAAATCAAGGAGAAGCTGGCACTTAATTTCCACATTGTTCCTTAAATCTTCCCTTGGCTGGGGATGAGCTCAGCTGCTGCACCACTGTGATATTTTTGGGCTGCAGGGCATGAGGGTGTGCCTCATGGCAGAGGGAGCTGTTGGAAAAGATAAAGATTTGACAGGAAGGTCTTACAGATATGCATGTATAACAGAAAGATCTTTGAATGTAGAAGCTGAAGAAAGAATAGAAATGATAGCAAGTTTTGATATAGAAGAAAGAATTGCTAAGCCAGTCTTACTGGATAACTAAGAAGGCCAAAGGTATGTTATTATGTGAGTTGGAAGGGGTTTATAGCTCAGAGAAAAGGATAAATCCACCTCAAACAAAAGATGTTTTTACCAAGCAAAAATATTTTCATAGGCAAACAAAAATGCCATGTTGCAAGTAGAAAGAAAAATCTCAAAATTTTCCACTGGAAGAAAACTGAAAACCAACTTTTAGCTTAGACTGTAACATACTAACTTTTTGTGATTGGAAAATAGTAACATGAATATGGTGATGTTCGTAGTTGTAATAGACTAGAGGTAATAGTAAAAGCATTAATTAGTTTTCATGTTTTAAGATGCTCTGCAAAAAAAAAAGCATGTAATGCATTGTAACCAGAACTAAAGTTGGTTTCAAACGAAGCCACAGCTGTGTCTGTCAGGCTGTGGGCTGGGCTCTTGTCACCCATGACCCGTGAATTGCTGCATCATTTGGATACAATAAACTGCATTTTAAAGAGCCTCCTGGAGCCCTGCATCCCTCCTTTCAGCTCTTACAGGGAACCACTGGTTTGGTGGCAGTGGATGCTCTCAGGTATTCCCAGAAACATCTGACTGTAGTCTTCTAAGCCATCAATATCTCATGCAGCAGGGAAAGGAGGGTTGGGAATGCCCTCTTCAAAAGGAAGGCAGATTATTACCCCAGCCCATGGATGGAATGCATTAGGTTACCTTTCCTGGAATCTTCCAGACAGCTTCAGGCCCTGGTTTCAGTGGAATTCCCATAATAAATCCAGAGCTACATTAAATTCCTTCCCTGCCAGAGAGATGCATTAGGTCTTGCAGCAGGGCCTGCTCTCTCATTCGTCCCTGAGAAACCCTGCAGGACTATTTTGGGCAGCCTGAAAGGAGCAGGCAGCTTCATCAACTGGTCCATGTCTGACTTGGCACTGAGCAACCCTGCCAGGAGATGCAGTTCACTGTAATCAATAATTCCTGGAAGGCTGCTGGAAGCCTTCTCCAAAGGCTTGGAATTCCCCTAGTGTTACCCATTTACTGGCCCAGATGAGATAAGCAGAGGCTTTTGATGCTTTTATGCATTCTCTGAGTAAAACATCCCACCAAGTGAGCATTCTGACTTCCACAATTTTCCTGTCCGAGTTTCCAGTGGGACATCATCTCCTTGCAGGTTGTCCTAGGGATCAGCCTCTGTCCTGGGATTTCACTGGCCCAGGCTCCTGGTTCTGTGGTGAGAAGAGGCAACAGCAGAACTGGAAAACCTCCAGATCCATTTTGCCAACAGCTCAAGGTGTAATATTTTTTTTTTTTTTTAATTCTTTCCTAAAATGCAGTCTCTTGCACTGGTTTATTCTTCTACTCAGCTGTGGGTTTGATATCTTGACACACCTCTGTGCAAATCTCATTTCAGATGGGTCATAATTCATTGATTTTTTTCTTCAACTGTGATTTTTTTTCCCTCCTGCTCTGCCTTCAGGGACTTACAACAATCATCCAGTCCATCTGCTTGACCAGTTCAGGCCTCACTGAAATTAAAAGTGCATTTTCCAAATGAGTCTTAAACACTGGACATGAGGCATCAGTCACAGAATCATGGAACCATTTAGCTTGGAAAAGACCTTCAGGATTATCAAATCCAGCATTTGACCAATCCCCACCTTGTCACCCAGGTCAGAGCACTGAGTGCCATATCCAGTCATTCCCTGAACCTCTCCAGGGATGGGGACTCCATCATCCCCCTGGGCAGCCCCTTCCAATGTTCAACAACCCTTCCCACAATGAAATTCTTCCTGATGTCCAACCTGAACCTCTCCAATTTTCCCCTCAGGTTCCTTCCTCAGCCCCCTTCTCTCCAAACTACACAAATCCAGGCATTCAGTTCAGCAGCCCACCCCACATCCTGGAGCAACAAATCCATCTTTTCAGACCTCACTGAGAGCCATGAAGAAATGTAGTCCTGGAAATCACTTGGTATCAAGTTTTTATCCAAGCACCTCTCAGTCTTGACTGTGGAATTGCTTGGAGGATGTCTATACTCAACCCAACTCCACAGGTTTTGGGCTGTGAGAGCAGAACATCCACAGGGCTGTGCTATTTCTCAGCCACGTCCTCTTGTAATTCACTGCATGCTACAAATAAAGAAAATGTTCTTGTCATGAATTAACAACATTGGGCCCAATCTCTGTCCAGGCAAACATCAGGAGTGTGAGAAATCCAAAGCATCTGGCATGTTTCTGCAGGTTACTGGACTCTGTCAGTTTTTCTCTGGGTTATTATTTGTTTTATTAGAAAAATATGAATAACCAAGTAGAAAGAGGACACAGCTTGTGACTGCTCAGTCAGTTGAGGAGGAAGAATTACTTCCACGTGCCCCATTCCTTGATTCATCCTCTGCTTTTTGCACTCTCTTGCCTGGAAGGACCACACTAGATAATGAGCTCTTGGAATAACAGGTAAGCTAATAAAACAAATAAATTTTTGACCTGCTGATATCAATTTTCCTTCATTCCTCATCCCATCAGGTGGGAATGCTGTGAATATTAGCGTTCATCATTATTTTTGGTTATGTCTAATTAGATCTTTCCTTTCTTCCTCCCTTGTTCAGAACCAGGTGTGCCCCAAATCAGGTAAAGCAATGCAATGTCGTCCCACAGATCCTACATCTACTGCATGTGAATATAATTTAAAATTACATTGAAATATATTAATATATTACTGGGGCTGGAAGAGCTGAGATGGCATTAAGAGGATTGCTAGTGATCTGCTAATTATACTGTAAATCCTAATTTTTCTTGCAGCACAAAACTTTACACAGCTAGACACACCTGGAAAACACAGCCAGCTTTTGGTGAATGTGTGGTGCTTATGTTTTCTCTCCATACAGAATATTTATCCTTTTTCTCTGGGGATCTTTAGCCCCTCAGAAGTGAAAAATTTTCATTCTATTTGCTTTACTGGTATTTCATTCAATCATGGCCCGTTGGCCCAAAGGATATTTGTTACACACCTGCAACAGAGGCAGAGAAATGTCTTGGGGAGGAACAAAATGTTTCAGAGTTTGGTTTTAAAGTTGTCACTTCTGGGTATAACCAAGTTGCTGGTCATAGCAGAGTTTAACCTGTTGAAAAGTTATCATGTGAGCTTGTGGGAGATTTTCCCATTCATTGCATTTATTGTTTTTTCTTGACCTGCTTCCAACAAGATAAACGAGTCTAAAGGGATGTATTTTAAAAGGAAGGAGTGAAATGCAGAAAAAGCAGCATAACCATCACTGACCTGCAAGGAATCTCGAGGCTCCTTCACATGAGGGAAGAACAGGAATAACAGGCTCAAAACAGAAACCAAAAGGACCCAGAACAGCAGAAGTAAATAGAAGAAAACACTCTTTTTCTCCTCCTTTGGCAGGAATAAGCAATGGATCAGTTAAAAGGACGATGTTTTTGAAATGCTTTTGAAGTATTACTAGAAAGGTAACTTTTTTCCAAAAAAATGGACTTTTTTTTCTTTTTAATATATATGAAATTTACTGAGCATGATGCAGCCAAAATGCACTTGGTGGACGAGAAAGAGAAGGAAAGAGGTAACAAAGCTCATGTTTTCTGCCAGCCAAGGGGCAACACACACAGGGTGAACAGCAGGAAAAGGGGATGAAGGACTAACAGCTTCCACCAGTCCCTCTGGAAATCCTACCCTCCCTGACACTGGGAAAATGTTAAGATCATAGAATAAGCATCACAAAAAAACCCTCACAGAATTCCAATATCTTCCCAATATCCCATCTAAACCCACTCTCAGTTTGAATCCATCCTCCCTTGTCACTACCTGCCCTTGTAAAAAACCTCTCTCCATTTGATTTGCAGATTTCCTCCACGCATTGGAAAGCCTCAATTTGGTCACCCCAAGACTTCTCTTCTCCAGGATGAACAATGCCAAATCTCCCAGCCTGTCCTCACAGCAGAGCTACTCCATCCCTCTGATCCTCTTGCTGAATTCCTCTGGACTTACTCCAACAGCTCCACATCCTTCCTGTGCTGAGGACTGAACATTTTTAATCTCCTTTTTATAATAATAATTAAAAAAAAATAGTAATAATAAATTAAGCCAGCTGCTCTGCTCAAGATCTGCTTCACCCACTGGAAAAGGTTGCCTTTCTAGCATCTCTATCTATTCCCCTTTCCCATCCTAACCTTAAATCTCTTCTAACTGCAGCCCTGGACTCCAGGTTGGAAGTGTCCTGCTCTTTTCTCACTCTGTAGGCAACGAGCTGAAATCCACATAATCAACCAACACACAGCAGGGCCCAGCTGCCCAGCAATCCAGAGGATTAAACTCCACTTTTAGACTGGGATTTCTCCTCCTGCTGGCATCCATTTGATGTGTGCTCTCCAGGCAGGTAATTACCTTGTCCATGCTCTGGGCAGGCACAAAAAACTCCATCACCAGCAGAGCCACACGTTCACCGGCTCTTCTCCACCTTTAAATCCCATTTGCAAACATTTCTTGTCCTTTTCACAACCCCAGAGATGCCTCACATAGGTTTTTGCAGCTCTTTGAAGGGCTGTGCACATCATGCCTATCAGAGCATTATCTTCTGCTTATCAGTCACGCTCTCTAGTCCCTCATTACTCCAGTTCTGGGCTGCTATAATTAGACTTCACATTTTTCAGACCTTTGTAGCAGTGCTCTACTTCACAAATTGAGGAGTTCGTTCATGCCAAAATGTTTTCTTTCCTTATCAATTTCTTTCTTTTTTATTTTTAATTTGCCCAGTGAACCAAAATATCAATTATTTGCAGAGCTCTAATTTAGAGAAGGAATTAAGGAATACATTTGCAAGACACTGCTGTTAACTATTTAATTTGCTTAACTAATGGTGTGATGGATTCTCCATCCTTGCAACTATTAAATCAAGAACTTTTTAAACTTATAGTGGATTTTTCTTCTTTAGACGTTAAGCTTTAGCATGAGTATTAGCTTTGAAGCACAAATTAGGACTGAAAAATCCCATTTCCTCTTTCAATGGGCAGGAAGCCAGGGAAGGTAATCACAGCACTCCCTTCCAAGCAAATCACCTGAAATGCAGAATACACCATTTATGGTGATGTTGTATCTTGATCAAGTGCTCCAGCACCATTCATACATCTCCAGTAGACCCCAAAACTCAACTCCAGCCTTCTCTGATGCAAACCCTAAGGGCAGCAGAGGCAGAAATCAGAATTTCCCCTGAGGAACAGCAAGAGACTCACATTACCAAGGGCTGATCTCCACTGAGGGAGTTTCTCTGGGGAGCCTTTACTCTGGCTTTCAAAGCTTTTGGCTTTGGCTTTCAAAGCTTTCTCCTAAATTGAGAGTCCTAATGAGCCCTAATGGAGCAGCAATTCAGCTGCTACAGGTCACTTTTCAGATCAGTCTCCCTTTTAATTCAAGGTATCAGGGCAGGCAGGGCTGCAAAATTAAAAATTAGCAGCACTTGTGCAACATTGACTTTTCTCAGAGGGTCTGGAGAGCTGTGGGCTCTTCAGAACTGCCACAGGCTCCTCTGAGACAAATTCAGAGTAGGATTGCAGGTTTAGATGGGATATTAGGAAGAAATTCTTCCCTCTGAAACTGGTGAGCCTCTGGCACAGGTTGTCCAGAGCAGCTGTGGCTGCCCCATCCCTGGAAGCGTTCAAGGCCAGGTTGGAAGGGGCTTGGAGCAACCTGGGACAGTGGAAGGTGTCCCTGCCCACGGCAGGAGGTGGAAATAGATGGACTTTAAGATCCCTTCCTACTCAAAACATTCCATAATTCCATATCATGACTGCTTAGGATAGCTCTTGCAACCCTCCCCATTGTGGGATTTACAATTTTGCATCACAGCCCTCTCCAGTCTGCAGCATAAATATGGCCACTAAAAAATTAACTTCAAAAGAATTCACCCCTTAAAATTATCTATTTTTAAAGGGAGTATGGGACAAGAAGAAACTAATATTGGATGAAAACAACATTTCTTTTTGTTAACTCTTTTCCTCTTCTTTGCTGAAAATAAGATGCAACAAGGAGACCCAGAAGGGAAGATGTTTTATTTCAGACAGTGTGGAGAGGAGGGAGGCTTTGGCCAATGCTTGTGCCTCAGCCATTGCTATCATGTGTTTAATAAATGTTGCTCTCACATCCCTAAAAGGCAGACAGAGTTGTCCTTTCATTTTAGCCCAAATATTGCTCAAATTTATATCCTGACATCAGTCAAAGCTTGACCCAAATTTCATTGTAGGGCTCACAGCTCACTCTGGAGTTCCATTTAACAAGAGCTGAGTTTTAGGTCAGTGAAAAAAACCCTTCAAATTTCACATCTCTTCCTTCACTATAAATCCCCTTGCCTTTGAAATGCTGGAATTCACTCATTGCTTGAGGCAAGAAATGTGAACAAATGGACCAAAGTCTAATTGAGTCTAATAAATCCTGTGTTCCTCAATAAAATATTACATTTTTAGTCCCCTGTTGTTTCTCTGAGACCAAGCTGTGCTTTTGAGACTGCTGAGCACATTGGAAAGCACAAGTCCGAGATGTTCATGTACACCACAGAAAAGTCCTGTTTGCTGAAATAACCCCCACGATTTACCCCTGCAAGCCACAATGACTGACCTGCAATTCAATATTGATTGACCTTCAATTCACTATCGAGTTTCAAATTAATAAAAGGAATTCCAGTAAATCACAGGACAACAAAACCACGGCATTGTTTTCCCTGTGATTCAGATCTTTCCTTTTCTTGTGTTTTCTGTCTGAGGTGAAGAGGATTAAATGATATCCTCTCCAGGGGAGTGTTTTAATGACATGCTGCTTCCACAGCAGCTCTGTAATTGTGAGTTCCACAATGCCTTGATGGGTTTATCCTCATGGAACGTGCAGGAGCCCAGGGTTTGAAATCTGCACTCACCTTCCTCATTGTCAGGAGGATTTATGGAAAGATAGTGACAGCACCACAACTCATTAGGTAATTAGCTAATTAGTCCAATGGGAAATTCACCCTACAGTGCTCCTGGAGAGAAAACCAGCTCAGACAATGTCTCTCACTACAACCCAGAGAGTTTTAGTGAGGAACAGGTCTTGACACTGAATTGTGACCATCCAGGCCTTTCCCGAACCTCTGCAAGGTCACTGTCATTAGGAAAGTGAATATTCACCACATTTATGATTTCTTTTTGTCTGCACAGTAATATGGTACCCCTTTGGTGTGTGGTGAGCATTTTTACCTGACAAAATGGACGGAACAAAGAGAGCTGGCAGATCTGGGAAGATCCCTCTGAGGAATTGTTACCTTGAGGTTGTTTTCAGCATCTTGATGGGACAAGAGGAAATGACCTCGAGTTGCACCAGAGGAGCTTTAGATTGGATGTTAGAAAAAAATTCTTCACTGAATTCCAAGCATTGGAACAGGCTGCCTAAGGAAAGGAGGAATCACCATCCTTGGAGGTGTTTAAAACCCACTCAGATGTGGCACTTGGGGACATGGCTTAGTGATGGATTTGGCATTACTGGATCAATGGTTGGACTCAATGATCCAAATGTCCAAAGGTTTTTCCAAGGTGTAATTTTCCATAAATGTTACAGATTGCTTTGTATCTTCTGAAAAAAAGAAAAAAGCCAGGACTCTTCTTTAAGCACAGCCGAAGAAAATTCAGGACTGCTGAAATTATCAAAGTGCCTCTCTTCAAGTACCTTGATCCATCACTCTCACCAATGACTGTGGGTCACACTTCATGGTTTTTGTGATCTCTGCTAAAAACTTACCCAGGAGGCTTTTTGTCCTCCAGGTGCCTTGAATTTGGAGTCCTCGAAAAACAAAATGGTATTTTGAAATTCAGCAAAATTGAGTGAACTCCCAGTAATCCATGTTTAATATGGAACAGTAAGAGACAGCCCAGGTGATAAGGACAGAGTTTGTGCCCGGTGCCAGACCAGTTCTGGTTCACTCCACCTTTTACTGGACAGTCAGCACAGGATTGGTGAAGGCAGAAGGCTCCTGTATCCTACTCTGGTGAGTATCTATGGCCATGGAAAGTTTTGCTGGAACTCAGGGATGATGGCACAAGAATTCTGACCTCCTGCAGGAGTAAACAAGCTTCTTAACCTGGTCCTTGGTGCAGAGACAGAATCACAGAATTCACAGAATCACTGGATTGGAAGAGACCTCCAGGACCCTCAAATCCAACCCAGCCCAACACCTCAACTAGACCATGGCACTGAGTGCCACATCCATCCTTTTTTTAAACACATCCAGGGATGGTGACTCCACCACCTCCCAGGCAAACCATTCCAATACTTTTTCACCCTTTCTGTAAAAACCTTTTTCCTAATATCCAACCTTTATTCCCTCTGATGCAGCTTAAGACAACCCAAATTCCTCAGCACAACCATCTTGGCTTGTCCAAGTCTATCAGTTTCTGCTCAGCTCCAGCCAAATGTCACCCAAAATCCAATTCTGCCAACGATGTTTTGAAAGAGGTGTTAGAATTTATTTTCAAATTCTGCTGCACCCGTTAACAGCCCATCCCCTCCCTTGTCCCCAAGGGGAACTTCTCTGTTTGCTTTCACCAGTGATGCCAAGAGAGATACTTTTCACAATCAGATTTTAAAGAAAGAAGGAAAAAAATCCCTCACTCACCTGCACCACTTTACTTTGAATTTCAGGCTAACATTATTAGTGTATAACTAATGATGAATTCTTTGGAATCTGAGCTGCCAAAAATAGTGTGTTTATACACTGAGAAAGAAAATTATGAAGTTAATGAACCTGAAGTAAAGTTTTGATCCATCACAGTAATAACAGCAGCGTCATTCCTTACATTTGTCAAATGTCTCCATTACTGCAACATCTCACAGTCATTAGTGCCTGAGCTCAACTGCCTTAGGAAAAATAACCTCCATTTTATCTGTTAATATTTAAGGGACAAAGAAGTTACAGGACTTGTCAAAATCCACCCAGGGCATTTGTGCTGTTGCTGGGAGCTAAATCCAGAAATCCCAATTCTCAACATCTGACAGAACTCTGTTCACTTCCAGTCATTAACATACTAAAAAAAAAAAAAATCAAGATGATGTTGGTATTGTTCTCTCCTAGACCTAACTTGGATATTAAGAAGGGTAGACTGGAAATGCTTGTCCTTGGAAAAGTGTCCATGCTTTAGTATCCAGGAAATGCTGAGAGACAGGAATAAAGGTATGCCTTGAATATTTCTCTATAACCTTTTAAAGGCTGCAGCAGAAAAAACACTGATGCTGTTTTCAGAGAATCAGAGAATGGTTGGGGTCAAAAAGAACCCTAAAAATTGTCACATTCTACTATCCCAGACTGCTCCAAGCCCTGTCCAACCTGGCCTTGGACACTTCCAGGGATGGGGCAGCTGCAGCTTCTCTGGGAATCCTGTGCCAGGGCCTCAGCACCCTCACAGGGAAGAATTTCTTCCAAATATCCCATCTATCGCTGCCCTCTGGCAGTTTAAAGCCATCCCCTCTTGCCCTGTCCCTCCATCCCTTGTCCCAAGTCCCTCTCCAGCTCTCTTGCAGCCCCTGTATGAACAACAAGTGAAATAAATTTTTGGGTGACAACCACAGCCTGTCATGCACATCCAGACTGCCTCTTGCTTTTCAGGCTGTACAACTGAGGAGGTTTTCAGACAGCACATCAAGATTAAGAGCGCTCCTCTTTAAAGGCAGCCTTATTCCCTTTCCAGGTCCCACCTGGCAGGAGTTTCCATCTTCAATCAGATGATTTTAATTGCTGTGTAAAGGGCAAGCCAGGATTTGATGGTCAGAGTGAAGCACTATCCCTGAGGATAACCAGGGAGAACTTTCACCTGGAACTAAGTTCTCAAATAAGACGTCTCTCTTCCCTCTCCTCCAATATTTCCATTTTGTTTCCTAGAAAAATTGAGACCAGGACTGTGTTGGCAAATTGCTTTGTGGAACTGGTCTTCTTTACACAAAGGAAAGGAAATTTTGCCACACTCTACAACAAAAAGCCCCAAAATCCATCTGATGACCAGGAGACTCCTTGTCTTTATAGGGGTGAAGGTGACTTTTTTCTGCCCAATTTGCAATGGTAAATATCTGGCCATTTTTAGTTTCTCATTCAGAGAATGAGAATTATCACCTTTAGAACAAGTCTGCAGTGAAGCTTGATTTCATTCGGATGGATCTGAAGTAAGAAACAAAATATCATCTTTTCATCAAGGCAGATAAATCATAGTGTCCTTCACACTTCCAAACTGGTCAAAAAAATTCCAGACGTAAGTTGTGACCAGTCCTACCTCCACTAACTCATGAGTGCCTGAAATAAATTAAGAATAATTGCCCAAATTTATGTTTTGTTGTGTTTTCTTCTGAAATTTTAGTCATATCCTGGTAGAGTCATCAGTTACCTGTTGGTAAAGACGTTGACTGACACAATTGCACTCGTCCAGCTTCAATTCTCCTGTGACACTTCCCTGCTGTTCTCTTCCCATTTTCCAATGTCTTTTCCACTGGCCAGCTGCCACTGAATGTCTTAGAGCTTCATTTTGCTATTGAGAAGTCTGAGTGTGAGCTGTGTTCTTGGAAACTTTTTAAAAGCAGGTTTTTAAAAATAACAGTTCATCAGAGTAGAGCAGATTCATTTTAATTCTGTATTTTCTCCTCCTCAGAAATGTTGGCAGCTGCTTGAACTCCACTCATGAGGGCTAAAATGCTTCCTTATTCTCACTGCATTTTAATTCTCCCAAAATATATTTTAATACTGCTTAAATATCACATGAAGGAAGATATTTCTCTCCACTCTCCATCCTGACAGGGTAAACTTACAGGAGCAAGACCAAAGTGAAAGAGATCAATTTCTCTGTCAGCATAATTTGGAATACTAAATTAAAATGAGCCATGTTTGCAGTTTGCCTTTCAGCCTTTTGATGGCAGAATAAGGGAGAGCAAAATGTGCCATGCAGGTTTTGAATCCAGCTGTTCACAGGAGTGATTTCTTTAAGGGGGCTTTTGCCTGAAGCAGGAGCACAAAGTCACTTTTTACATGGACACTCAAGCACTGGAGAGTGATCTGTACCCAGAGATTATTTACTTCACTCGCTGCCAGTGACTTCTGATGCTTTGCAGCAGCAAAAAAACTCCAACCTGGTCACTCATTTCACTTCCAAAGAGGTGATCACTAAAGGACAATCACTGAAATGTTGGGATGCACATTTCGTGTCCCCCAAGGTAAGAAATATGTTCGCCTGTTGGAACAAGTCCAGAGGAAGACAATAAGTTGGGCTGTCCTATGAAAAAGGGGTCAGAGAGATGGGAATCTTCAGCATGGGGAAGGGAAGGCTACAGGGAGAATTCAGAACCCCTTCCAGTGCCTAAAAGAGACCCGCAGGAAGGATTGAGAGGGACTTTTTACAGGGATGTGTAGAGATAGGACAAGGAGAATGGATACATCTGATAAAACTAGATGGGATATTAGGAAGAAATGCCTCCCGCTGAGGATGTTCAGTGGCTCGCTGATTCCTAGAGGCTGCCCAATTTCTAGAAGTGTCTAAGGCCAGGCTGGATAGACATGGAGCAAACTGGGAGAGTGGAAGATAGCACTATCCTTGGCAGGAGGTGGAATAAGAGGATCATGAAGGTCCATTCGAAACCAAACCATGAAAGGAATCTGTAACTCTATAAATATTCAAACCCTGCACTTCTTGTCATCCCATGCACTTTTAGTATTTTCACTCGGTTTCAGATATTCCCCATGATTTTTTTAGCCACTTCATTTTTTAGCAACCTCTCAGCAGGCAATTTTTTTCATTTCTTCCGTGATTTCTGGATGTTTTTAGGTGTAATTTTTGTAAGATTTTGTCCATTTCCCTGCACTACTTTTTATCCCATTCACTTCCAGTGTTTTCACTCGGTTTCAGAATTTTCCCTCCATTTTTTTCGCCATTTAATTTTTACAGCATCCTCTCTGCAGACTCTATTTTTTCCTTTCTTCCTTCATTTCAGGAATTTTTTTTGCAGTAATTTTAGAAATTTTGGGACCATTTCACTGCATTTCTTGTCATCTGAGGCTATTTCAGCATGGTCACCCCGTTTCCCTATTTCTGGAATTTTTTTGATCCCATTTCATTTCATTGTATCTCCTCTCCAGGGAGTTTGTCAGACTTTGTCCGGCGATTTCAGGATTTCATTCCCATTCCCGAAAGGAAATCCTTCCTTTGAAGAAAGGGAATGAAATCCTGTGATCTTAACGAGTATCATTTGGGCAAACGTTGGTCCAAATCGCTGCACTTCGTGTCATCCCATTCAACTTTTAAAGTTTTCACTCTGTTTCGGAATTTCCCCATGATTTTTTTAGTCATTTCATTTTTTTAGCCACCTCTCAGAAACACATTTTTTTCTTTTCTTCCGTGATTTCAGGATATTTTTAGGAGTAATTTTTGCAAGAATTTGTCCATTTCCCTGCACTACTTGTCATCCCATTGACTTTTTGAGTTTTTACTTGGTTTTGGAATTTTCCTTCCATTTCTCTCGCCATTTCATTTTTATAGAATCTTCTCGGCGGATCCTATTTTTTCTTTTCTTCCTTCGTTTCAGGTTTGTTTTCCGAGTAATTTTAGAAACTTTGGGACCATTTCCCTGCAATTCTTTTCATTTGAGGATATTTCAGCATGGTCACCCCATTTCCGTACTTATGGCATTTTTGCCATCGCATTTCATTTCATCGTATCTCATTTCCAGCCGGTTTGAGAGATTTTGTCCTGTCATTACAGGATTTCAATGAGCAACATTTGGGCAAGTTTTGGTCCATATACCTGCACTTCTTCTTATCCCATTCACTTTTAGTGCTTTCATTCTGGTTCCGAATTTCCCCATGATATTTGTAGGCATTACATTTTTTTACCCACCTCTAAATAATCACTTTTTTTCTTTTATTCTGTAATTTCAGGATGCTTTTAGAAGGAATTTTTGCAAGATTTTTTCCATTTCCCTGCACTATTTGTCATCCAATTCACTTTTAGTGTTTTCACTTCGGTTCGGAATTTTTCCTCCATTTCTCTCGCCATTTCATTTTTATAGAATCTTCTCGGCAGACTCTATTTTTTTCAATTCTTCCTTCATTTCAGGATTTTTTTAGAGTAATTTCTGCAACTTTGTGTCCATTTCCCCGCAATTCTTTTCAATTGAGGCCATTTCAGCCTGGTCACCCCCTTTTAAGAAATCCTGCCATTTTTTCCATTGCATTTCATTACATTGTATCTCATTTCCTGCAGGTCCGTCAGATTTTGTCCTGCGATTTCATGATTTCAATGAACAGCATTTGGGCAAGTCTTGGTCCATATCCCTGCACATATTGTCATCCCATTCCCTTTTAGTGTTTTGACTCAGTTTTGGAATTTCCCCATAATTTTACCAAGTTTTGGTCCATTTCCTGGCACTTCTTGTCATCTGAGGCCATTTCAGCCTGGTCACCCCATTTCCGAATTTCCAGGATTTTTTCCATCTCGTTTCATTTCGTAATCTTTCCTTTCCTGCGACTTTGTTACACTT
>WBND01001358.1:0-24055 GCA_013398595.1 Tychaedon coryphoeus
CCCGCCCGCATCATAATGGGAAAAATTCTCCAAACTCACACAGTAAAAAGAAACAAAAACTCAATCCCCAACACCATGTTTCACAGGCTGACTCTGCTGTTGATGGACCTGTTTCTATGCAAGTGGCTGAAATAACTCAAGACCACATATCTTTTCCTGACACTGTGTAAAGATAAGATACTTACTATGTATTTTTCATAGCTAATTGTGAGGAGGTTAGGAAAACAGTGATTTGTTGGAACACAAACTGGAAGTACCTCAGCAGCATTTGATCTTGGCAGGAGGCATCACATTGGCTGGCACATCCTCTGCCTCCCTTCACATGTGGGAGGACATGAAGCATCACTTCCTAGGGCAGCAACAGTGGTGGTTCCCTTACAGCTGCCCTCCACCTTTCCCTGCTGGCTCCCAAGGTTTCAAATCTGTACTAGCTTGAAAACATCACAGGTAAACCCTGAAGTTTTTGTTGGCTATGGTGCTTGCTTCATTGTGCAAGTGCAGCAGGAGTGTTTCGGTGACTTCAAACTCTTCCCCTGCTATGAAGGAAAGGAGAAAGTAATGTAAAAAGTCCATCTTTTTAATGGTGTGATGAGTCTCTCTGTGGTTTTTGAATCAATGAGGAGCATAAAAAAATGTTGAAGGAAAAGCAAGAGCTCACTCTGTTTCTGGAAAACCATGTCAGTAAACCAAAAGTGCATCACACTATATTTATACATACAGTTTGTATTTATTCCACTGCAAACTGAAAAGTTCACAATTTTCTTGTTATTGTTGTCCATGGCTGTTGGAAGATCAAAAAGATTTGATAAAATGCATATGCAAGCAATTTCTTTTCAATTCAGACCACATGAGCCACTAGCAGACATCAGATAACTATTTGGAAATGTATGATTTGTAAGCAGCTTTAGAGACAACATATACCATTCTGTAGTATATGACTGGCCATTTTCTTCCTAAATGATACAGTTCTGAACTCATCCTCTCTACTTAAACTGGGAATTACAGTGTGTACTTGATCTGTCTCAGTGGCTGGTGTAGTGTTGGAGGAAAAAGACCAGATCATTTGAGTTACCCATTTAATTCTCTGTCTTCAATAGAAGTTTGCTCTAACTTTTTAAAATTTCATTTACTTTAAAATAATTTAGTTTTTACATAATATATTCCTCCTAAAAAGATAGTTGCAAATACTGAAGGCAAAAAACATATCAGATTATGCAGGAAGACTTATTTCAAAATATGAAGTAAAATTTTCAAGATTTTTACACACTCAGATGGAGGTGTTACTATGACAGAAGCGTCATCATCAAGAGATTCACAATTCTGGGAAATGCCATGACTGTTACCACTGATTTTTTTCCTAATGGATCAGCCAGTGTTCTGATAACATTGCTTTTTTAATCTTGAAAGAAAATTTAGGTCAAATTTTCAGAAGCAGCCTAGAGCTCATCAAGCTCATGGATAGGTCAGAAGTAGCATCACACAGGAATTTACTCCCTGCACGTGTCTCCTTGTGCATTGCTGGGTGATATGTTGTACAGCTTATCTTTGGCTTCAGGGTTGTCATGCAAGGCTTTTGTGCTGAACACATGGACTGTCAAGCAGTACTCCATTGGAATAAATTGGAGCGAGTTACTGCTCCAAAGCAGCCCTAGATTGTTTTGAGCAGAGAAAACACTGCAGGGTATATTTTGTACTTCTGCATGCAGATGACCCAGAAATGCAAAAAGAATAACATCTGTTAGAATATAATTTAGGTGGAAAAAAGCTGGAAAAACAGATATCATGTCACAAGTAAATGTTAGGAGGTTTATTTTGATCAGCAGTCTGAGAGCTTCCCAGAGACGTCGTATAGATATGAAAGAAAACTGAAAGGGGAAATTCCTGACCACATTTATACCATCCCAGACTTACTTTGACGTTCATGAAAAAAAAAAAAAAGAGATGTGCATCTCTGTGTAGATAAACAGGCAAAATATGCCTGTTACAACATTTGCTAGAGTGTAAGGTTTTTATATCACTGTACAGGAAGAAATCTAAACTCTTAAATATGAAAGTCCCTGGCAGTGGTTCCACATTCCCACCTCAAAATACAATTAGAGAGAATTTAAAGTAATTTTAAGAAAAGAGGAAGCTGCCAAAATGGCTAAAGGTTACCATACTGTGATGTGACAAACCAGGTAACCACTTAGGACACTGGATATTAATGTTGCTCTCCAGCTTATTGCTCTGTTTGTCTATCCCACAGGATGTAGAAACCTTGAGCTTGTGTGCTACGTCTTTACAACACAGTACAAGGTCTCATGGGAATGCACACACAGCACTACAGGAAATAAGAAAGGATCAAGGTATCGGCTGGTATGCCACAATCATTTGGATAGCTGGCTTCACTGTGAGGAATCAGAAAACAAACTTGTGAAGGGCACAGCAAAGCTGATGCTGCTGGACTGCCTGGTATAACAGATGAGGATCTGTTCTGCATCATTTCTGTCAAACCAAGACTATCAGTCTCCTTCTCAGGAATATTCTGTCAGTAGCAAGCCCTTACCTATGTGCTCAAACCCAATTCCTACCTATGCCTAAAGATTTGCACTCAAATTACTGTGTACTGCAGAGGTCTGGCAGAACCTTCTACACTGAGGGGAGGCATACAGTGGTTGTTTGGGGTGCAACATCAGGCATTGTCATTATTTCACCAGAAGCTCTGCTTTAATTTTGACTGACAGTAAGATTTGCCATAGAACAAATTCATAGAACATAAAGCGTTTTTTAGAGTTCCAGCACAGCAGTGCTGGGTGTGTTGGCTGTGGGAAGTGTTGAGGAGCAGGGAAGTTGAGCTGTCTTGCAGGGCTGGTGTGCATTGTTCCCCACGGCGCCCCTCCACCTCGGATCACCCTTTCTGGAAGGCTGTGTGAACTCCACCAACACAGGATGGGGGCTGCCAAAAAAAAAAAGCCATGTACTTCTCACTTTGGGACAGAAACAGCATCTGCTGAGTATTTTGTTGATTCTGAACACTGCAAGGTCTGCAGTTTTTCAGCAACTGTTTTAGTAGAGGAGGGGAAAAGTCTTCAAATCTTTTGGGAAATCTCTGGACAACAATTTCCATTAATACTTTTTGAGGAAGTCTTGAACCCTTCATTGACTAAGATAACATTCCCATAGTGTGTTCCAACTTCTGCAAAAGCCATTAACACAGACTCCTTTGAGAAGAACAGCTCTATCAGCTAGAATAAAACATTTGCCATGCAGAGTACCTAATGGGCTCCATATAAATTGAATGTGTCAGAAAAGTTGGAAGGGCACACAAGTCTTTTGCCATGCTTCACTTTACCTTTAAACATGAGATAAATGTGGGATTTGTTTAAGTATAAAATGCTGGTTTTTATCTCACCTTTTGGCAGATACTTCAAATGTTATACTTTGATCAAACACGTCACAACTTTGAGTAAACAAAACTAAAACTCAGGAGAATGTCTTGCATGTTCTGTATTCCCTACAGCAAAACAGCAAAAGGACAATAGGCAATCGAAGCCTTGTCACAGGGCAGTGGGCAGTAGGTGAGCTTTGAAGCATTGCAGCCAGGTATTTCAGAATGAGCTGTAATCTGGTTGCAAGATTCTCAAAGTATCACAGATACCTGTGAAAAATGATGTAGGCACTGAGATATCCAAAATGAAGGGCAACTTTTGGAAAATCTGAATATCTTTGCTTTATTTTTTGGGTTATAAGGGTTTCTGAAGTGAAAAAGAAAAGGGATGACAGAGACTCTCTTGCCACCTCCACACTGTCACATATTAGTAAGACAGGAAAGGCAGCAGAATGATATGAAAGGGAGCTTTGGCCAGCTGCTATCTTTGATGGAGCCTGACAGAGGGAAGTGAATAAAAAATATACATATATCTATTTATAGATATGCTATGAATCCTGCAATGTTAAGAACTTTCCCTTCTGATGACAAATCACAGTCTCTGTAAATATTTTGTATTACCTTCAGTAACATTAGTTATACAACTTCAAAATAAATAATTTTTTCCTGAAATTTAATACAGATTTATTGTATTCCTCAAAGCCCCTTACAAGTAAGGCTAATATGAACCACCAAGGAGTGTTACAAAGATCTGTGCTCTGAAGCTTGTTGATGGCAGTGTCCTTCACCTGTGACTTGCTGTAAGAGCCTAATGCTGCAATCACATTTCCAAGGCTCACAGTAGCAGTTCACCAAAAGACATCGCTTGGCTGACCCCACTAAAACCTACTCATTACACCTTAGCTATTGAATCTACTATAGAAAGGCAGCATATCCTTCAGTTTCCAGATGATGGAGTTTGCTCACTACCTATTTATGGAGACACAGCACCTCATAAGTACTTTTTAGTGCTTTTAACACTGTTCACATATGTCTTCTTAAACTCAGCAAACTGGTGCTGAATGTGCTGTGGAATGCATGCAGCCTACCTATGTTACTTCATTCCTTTCACTTGTGTAGAGCTATAATCAGTTAGTTTGATGAATCTCATTAAAAATAAATCAGACTGTTGTCTTCTACTTTGCTTACTTTTATAATCCAGACATAATAAGAGACAAATTCAAATCAGATAGTTTTGAAAGAGGATTACAGACAAGATGTAAGACCAAAAGAAAGCAAAAATATAAACAATAATGGCATAAATAGCATTAATTTTACTTGCTTCTTAATTATAAAGTTTAATTCAATATGAGTTTCACATGTTTAAATCCAGAGAAGTTTTATTAAAGTCAAAATAAAAATATCAGAAGTTTTTAAAAAGTTCTTCTATCAGCTACACTGTGGAGTTGAGCTGTTTTCTTTATGTACAAGGCAGCTTCCACATTAGCAGTAAGCACCTGCTTTGGTAAAGCAATTAGGATAACATCTCGAGGTGCTCTTGAAGGCCGCACTCATCTCTTGGAGAAATTAATTTAGTTTATTAATGTCAGTGTGTTGAAATCCATGAAACAATGAACTGTATATTCTGTATTCCTCAGCAGTCTGCAAACAGATTGCATTCCCATTAAGGGATTGTATATAGCAATCAAACCTTCCACAAGTTATACTTGCAGAAGAAGTAATTTTTCAATTCCAGAGTAATGTAATATGCGATCAGCACAGCATTCTCTTCACATGGCCTGGCTGTTTTCTATTGCCTGTCTCTGGTTAGTTTCCAGGCAGGACTGCTGACAGGGTAATGACACATGCCCCCCTACATTACCATTATGCTTTTGAAATCTCTTCTGCTCTCTGGGGACAGGGAGGTGCAAGCAGCAAACCATGAAATCTTCTAGCACTGTTTCATGGAACATTCCTCTGAAAGGCTTTAAATCCAGAAAACTGCCAGTCTCTGTGAAGAATATAGGTCTGTCCAAATACAGTCTGATTAGTCAGTCACAAATTTAATTAAATCCTTCTGTCTCTTCTTCGAAGTGTTTCTCTCACAGTTGATTTCTAAACTTTTACGAATGAGCTTTGTCAGTCTTGCCACATGCACCAGAGGTAACACAAGACCGGTGGGCACAAGAGGATGTGAGACCACCTGAGTATATGAGCAACTTGCCAAGAAAGAAACAGAGAGGAGGTGAAACCGTGGCTCAGTTCCCCCAGGAATACAGTCAAGAACAGTGATTTGCCTGTGAGCCATCAATGATGAGTTCTAAGGGATATTTTGTGAGCTGTTCACAATGCTGTTTTTCCCTGCCCTTTTCCTCTTTTCCTATTTTAAGAAGGGCAGAATACAGGATTTCAACACCTAAGTCCCCATCGCCTCTTGGAGCGATCTCTCTCTACATTCCAGGCTCTGACATAAATGCAGGCGTAGGCAGAAAAAATACCCGTAATGTTTGCTGCAAAGATAATTTTGTTGCTGCACTTGTGGAGGAAATGAATTTGAAGTAAGGGATGAAATAATGTGGAATGGTAGAGCTCTGGTTGAGACTTACAGGTCTACTGTCTAGAAGGCAAGATCAGACCTTTAAAAATAAATATGGACAATAATAGTTTAGATATGAGTGATCAGGGAGATAAAAGGACCCACAGGTCCAGCAATATGAATATTATCTTAATATCAAATCTCAGAATCCATGGGAGGAAGCAAAACCTCAGGAAAATACCGGTTTTCCATGTGAAATACAATTTGTATATCATGTCAGACAGAGACACCAAATGCAGGAATGATGTCAAGGACTGTGAATTAAGGAAAAAGAGAGTATTTGGGTATCACTTGTGATTGATATTCAGTAGTTAATTATAAAAGTGGACCAACCAATTCAAAGAAAGAGGGAAAGTGAAAGGCATGGGTGTTAATGGGGAAAATATTGAAGAACTGTCTAGAACACAGAAGCAGAATTTAATTTACTGCAGGGCTAAGAAGAGCCAGAAGAAGATGTGTGCTTTGAGTAAAACTGTGTAGAAAATTTTCCCATCACACTGGACAGATCATATTATAAATTCTACAAAAGCCCCACAAATGTTTCCGCCTCACTTCTCTTATGCATTTCTCCCAAAAATAATGCAAGTTTTGTTTACGGGTACCCTTATAATGTTTGGCAGAAGTAGGTATTTTCAATATACTGTCTGCTAGCTGGAAACTCTCAGGATTTGTTTTTATCCATGTAAAAATTCTTTTTAATGGAATGGGGGCAGACCTATCAATATGTATGAATGTCACAAGTCCCAGCTCATGCATACCTGTTTCATTATCAGAGAAACACCAAACTGAATGATATGAATTTTTAAAATTGATCTGGCATGAAGAATACAAAGCAATAAAGCCTTACTCTCCTAGCTTGACTAAGAGAATCATAAAGTTTCTTGGTGTAAGGTTTTCTGTGATAAATGATACATCTATGTGGCTGGTGGGTCTGTTCCTAACATAGCTCCATGGTCTCAAAGAGAATCACTGAAAGCCCCTGGAAATCAAGATGGGTCTTTTTACCGTCTCAAACTCTGGCCTTGCCTTCTTTGATATAAATACAGCAGCTGGAAAGCATATATAAACTTCTCTAAATCGTCAAGATTTGCATGCTTACTCAGAAAACCAGGTGATTTATATTTTACACTGAAATACCCTGTGATGATTGGTAAAAGCAAATCAATCAAACCACCACACACACTATTGCTTACCAGGGAAACAATTAAAAATGTTCCAGCTTTTGCTGAACTCCAGTTTGGGCTCCAGTTCTCAGCACGTCCCATGGTCATGGGAAGAAGTTATTCAAAACAGGAAAGTATTCTTTCTCACTTAATTATGGTGACAGTGAAGTACATTTGTTTAGTTTCCTTCTGAAAGTTGTTCTGCATACTTTAATATCAATTTTCTAAATATTGCCATTTCTCCCAGTCTTTCATAAGGTGTTAGTGAAACATTCCTAAATCACAAGTCATGCACATCAGCTGATACCTAAATCTTGACAAATTATTTTTCAGCTCAAGCCATACAAGAAACTGTATGTTCCAGTTCTCACTAACACAGAAATAAGCTGTGTGGTTATTAGAGGACAAAAAGTCCTCTGCCTCTTAGGCAATTGTCTTCATCATAATGGTGAGCTCTCCAGTGTGTTGCCTTCTGGGAAAATTGTTATTTCTCACACAATATATATATCTCTTGTACTTATAGTGACATCTGACAAAAAATTAAATATTGCCTCAACAGATCTACAGGATTTCAAACACTCTGCTTTTGTTATGTTGATCTTTGTTTCAGCTGTGATGTGTTTCCCACAGAAAATTCATTTATTGGGTACACACAGTTTCTAGAAAATCAAGGTAATGAGAAATGAGCAGCCTTCATAACCTACATGCACAATGCCAATAGCATCAGATAGGCCCAAGTGGTTCACATTGGATGTGTATTTTTGTGCTGAAATATCCCTGCAATACTTGCAGGACCTGTTGTCCTGAGAAGCTCTTGCCAAGGAGTGCCATTATAAGAGGCTGGTGTCAAAGTGTGGGCTCTTTCCTCATCTCAACTTTGCTGAAATATGTTGAAACATCTGTGAATTAACTGGTCCATACCCCAACTCTTCCTGGTCCTTACCCCAGCTGTCCTCTGACATTCTCCAGACTTCCAGATGCTTTCTCTTAGTCTTCCTTAAGCCACCGTATCAACTTCTTAGTGCTCATTCCTTTTCCTCGACCTTTACATTGAAAACCTCTTCACATAGCTCTTCCCTGCCAAGCTCCTTCCTTGCTTTCATTACCTAAAGCACTTCAGAATGCCTTCAGGTTCTGGCACCTGTAAGGATAATTTGGCAGAAAACAGAATTCCCATTTCACTTCTAGTTCATTCCTAGAGACTTAATAAGGAAGTAAAGCAAAGTAAAAAGTGAATTAAGTGTTGATTTTTGATGAAAAAACTCACAGTGGTGAGATACTGAATGATCAGAGGTGTGAAAGTAAAGTTTAATCTTAAATTGTAGGATATTAATAATTTCCAAAAAGTTTAGACAAGATGCTTTCAGTCCTTTTGAGAACTGACATCTGATGAATGAAAAAAAGTAAATCTTTTTATTAGAAAGTGGGACACTGAGACTCTTTATCTCTGAATGTTAAATAATTATATTTCATCTGAAATACAATTACATCTCATAATAAGCTTGCTTAAAACTAAATAATCACCATTTCATGAAACAGAAGGCAGGAACCCAAGCCCATGGTTTTCCTATGATTTTCAGAGTCTTGTACTTATGCTGATTATCTGAGACCTGGAAGGTTTCTGTTCTAATATTTTGAAGAAGGTCCACAGTCTACATGCACATTAGAGAAGATCAAGACCAGTTGTCAGATTTCAATACTCCCATTTAATAACTAGGCTAGCTTTGTTCTAAACACTTAAAAATATGTTTCTGATGATTGCAAAAATCTTTCAAGAGTAAGGTCAAATTTTGGACTTCTAGGATCAGTCAAAATTTATATTTAAGTTTATATAATGTACCACAAATATAGGTTTATTTAGGGATTCTGGAGTTAGTTAGGAGCAGTTCTTAAATTTTATACTACATTTATATGTTTGAATCTCATATATCTTCTTAACAGCTAGCATCACAGAATCCACATTCTTAATCACTGTTCAAAATGTAATCTACTAATCACTATATGTCAAATATCCCTTCTGACAGTTTACAATGTCTTTCAAATCCTGCTTGACATCAGAGAGTTACTCATTATTTTCAGCTTTAAGTCTTGGAAAGATCCCTGAAAGAGTCTGATTCTGTCCTCAATGAAGGCTTCAAAAATGCCACAAACACAAAAAAATCAGAAGCAGCAGCTGGCCTTGCATTAAAAGACTGCTGAGCTAGCAGGGATGCCATCTTGCATCGTTTGAGTCATAGCAATATTCTTTATTTAGAAAAAATCCAACTGGAAAAAATAGGAAGGTAAGTCCTATGATAGGGCAGACTTCCATCCCTGTCAACACCTGTAAAGTTCAAAAATTATTTTGTAGCTGTCCATTCATTCACCTTTGCTGTTTTTGAAAACACAAAATTCTATTGCAAATTATTATTTAGTGCATTTCCTTAAATTTCAGAAAAATGTGAAAATCCTTCTAGCAATTCTAATTAATGGGTGATGTGCGGGATTTGGGACAGAAGTATGCCCTCCTACAAAACCTCAAATGTGCTGTGAACACAAGGCACAGGCAGTTATTTAGAGTGATAAAACTCCTCCCTACATCCAAAAATATGCCAAAAGGCTCTGGAGTCACTTCTCTGGCTGATGAGATGCAGGGGTGAACCTCTCCTGACGCTGCGCTCGGTGTTTGGGAGTGGTGCCTCACAATGCAGAGATATTCTGGCTGCCTTGGCCACCTCTGGTCCCCCCGGCTCTGTGGAGGAGCTCTGCTGGACAGCAGGTTTGGTAGAGCTGAGGCTGCTCTCCTGTACCCACCAGCCTGTGCAAACCATCTCAGTTAGGTCACCCTTGTAAAGCTGCCAGCTTCACTGGATAAGGAAATCCTGCACCAAACATCTCCCACCATCTGAAGCCCCCTCAGGAAGAAGGGAAATCAGCTCTGCTCTAAGGAAAATCAGGCTGTTGCTCGAGTGCTCTGGATAGTCCATCCCCCCCTCAGGGCACCTAGTAGCCATGGTTTGCAGCTCTGCTCACACACCATCAGTTTTCTAATTAATCTACAGCAGTTGTAAAAATTAGTTCTCAGTGCTTCAGAATTCGTTGTGCCAGTTTTCTATCCCAAAGCCTTTTTTTTTTTTTGTGGGCTGCACAGCTTTTCTGCTTATGCTTGCCTATTTGATTTGCTGGAGTTTTCTCTCCATCTTGGGAAACTACAGAAACCATTTTTACTGGATAACTCAGGCACAGTTTCCAGCTTCTGTCTGGCTTTGAAAATCTGTAAATCTCTTCTTTCTCAGACTTAAAAAAAAAAAAAAAAAAGGAGTAGTGGGTGGTTGCTGCAAACAAAAGCTGTTAATTTTCCAAAGTCATATCAAACACTGTCTGAAATTTCAGTTATATATATTTTGTTACATATTACATAAAAGCAAAGAAAAAAAATGCAGTCAACTAGTCTTCTAGAAAGAACATTTCATTTTGGTTGATGCCAACAGATGTCTTTTAAAGTTAGGCTGTGATTATAGGTTATGCATGGACAAGTACAGAAAAAAATTCCAGCTGCCCAGAGCAGCATGGGCTACTCAGATTGTGGATCTATGTGCAATCAGGTCTAACCATTGGCTTTATTCCTGCTTCTTGCATAGATGCATAGAAAACAAACAGGAAACAAGAGTTACCTCTTGCTAAAGATTTACAGTTGTAAAAAAGCATAAGAACTTCAAGAAGAAAAAGTGGAATATGCTCTTTTTAGACACTACTCCTGCAGTTGAAGCATACCTTCAGTGCACTTTCCAAGAGGTGTGCAAATATACATACAATGTGGAAAATGATAGTCTGAAAAAAAAAATTCCTCTCCCTGTATTTTCTGTAGCTTCTCTCAGACAAGTCAAGTTTCTTTAAGGTGAAAAAGAAGCTTATTTCACCTTTTTCAGAGGAGTATTTCCAGTTCTAAAGAGAAATCAGAGAGAAGATACACAGACATTTCAAATATTGCAAAGACAGACCTCTAAAATGAGATGTTAAAACTGTGAATAAATTCTGTTGCATAATTTTTAAGAACCTCATGGAGATGAGTGTTTTCCTGAAGATTTTGTGACAGTCACCAGTAAGTTATACTCTTTAAGGCTGAATTATTGCAGTAGATAAGTAGACTAGCAGCCATCCATAGCAGTTGTTACAAAGGTTGGTTAAATTCTGTGCTCATTTGGGCATTTATCAACATGATGTTGTGTATCTGTAAATCCTTATAAATTTTTATTCTGAAATTATACTTACATAGTGTACTTCACAATAGGTGCCTGGATCTGAGATCTTGTAATTTATACGTGATACACATTTGTGTTAGAGATACAAATTCAATTGCGTGGAAATGATTGAATAGTTTCATGTTTGCTGGGTGGAAAAAAGGCCCTGGGAAGCTGAGCTCTTTCAGTAAATTTTAGTAGCTCATCTCACCACTGTCCTACCAGTCAGCAACCATTGATTGCCATATGATGGTAACCATATGTCCCTTGCTTCAAACCAGCACTTAAGGAAAGCTTCAAGAATCTTTTTTGAAGAAGCTGTCTCTTTAGGCAGAGGATTTTTTTTTTTCTTCTAAATGACATAAGACTGATAAAAATCTCACCATAAGAAGTTGTAGAGCTTTTAAATAGCAGATGGTCCAACATGATTTGTTATTGACTAAGTGTACCCATGAATTCTAGAATACATATAAAAGCACACCGCCCTTTGGTTAAAGTACAAATATAACCCATGAACTTATCTCACTGCTCAAGCAGCATTTAATGTCTGCTAAACAACAGATGTTGAAACATATGGAGACATGGCTAAAGGCCATAAAAATATAAATAATCCTCAAATTTTTCTGTTACTCTTTAACTATATTGGTTCCATCTGACACCCTGAAAATGTCTGCTAGGGCATCACAGGGAAACCTGTGATTAAGTATTAGTTGTGTGAAGAGATCACAGTATAAGTTACCAACATCAGGAAGAAGTAAAGCAAGGACTTGGGAAAGAAAAGAGAATAGGAATTGCTTACTTGGGAAGAAAAGAGACCGGCTTGGGTCTTCAGAGCAATGAACAAGAAATAGACTGAATGGAAAAAGTGATATAAAAAAGATCAGTGAGAACACGGATTTAAAGACCGGGCACTGTCCTTTGAGCACCAGACTTGCAAGGACAAATCTAGATCAAAGCATCTGTTCTGTATATCTCTGCTTCCAGCTGATTTTATTTATTTGCTGCTGTTGCTGGGGAGTGGAAAAGGGAATAGGGCTTTGCTGCTGCAAGAATTTCAGTATAACTTGGTTCAGTTTCACTTATTGTTTGGCTTGGGGTCTCCTCTTTCTAGATGTCCTTTCTCTTTCTCCAGTCAGCAGGAGAGAGCTTGTTTTTCAGGTATCACACTTCTCCTCGTTCTCTTTTGCTGGCTGCACTCTATTCCTTATGAAGAAAGATGATTTAGCCCAGGCCTGCACAAGTGAGTTACTCTTTAAGTGCCTCATCATGACAGTTAGTGGTTGCCCTCAGGGTTCTGGGTTCCTCAAAACATTTGGCTGCTTTTACTCCCTGAAGGAAGACTAAGATGTGAGGTAGGATCACACCACTATCTGCATATGTGAAATCACCTCATTTACATTAAATAGCGGGAGCTGAGACAAGCCCAGAAAGGTCTGGGCACCATCTGACTGCGGCTTTTGATGTCTCAACCTTGCCCATACAAGCTCTTGCTGGTTAATGTTTCTCATAGCACGTGTATTCTTTATGGGCCACAGACAAAAAAATTAAAAGTTAACTTTTTTCTTGCACTGAATTTTGGTGCCATATGCTGCACTAGTCCACAGAGTGAACTAATTCAGAGCAGTGTCAGCTAAAAAACAAGACTGGTTTTGGATTGGTGAACAGCACTTATGAGAAAACACTAAAATTAGACCATTAAAAAAATTACCCATGCTCAATTTTAAGAAATAGGGCCTCATTTTAAAATAAAGTGAAGAACTACTCATAATTCAGAAAAGTTTTACAGAAATTAATAAATGTTTTTCTCCTCTCTGCAGCCACTCACAGAAAGCTGGGAAAGTAATGCACAGCACACAGGTCACCCTTCTGTCTGCTGCATATATAAAGCATATTCAGAGCCTTGGTCCATTAAAATCAACAGCATGACTATGCAGAACAGAAGAGCAAAAATAACATTGTCCTGTGGCTGGATTTTTTTGAGGGATTTTCTGGCTAGCATTTGTTCTCAGGAGGGGTTTTTTTTTGGGAGGGATAATCCAGCAACATCTATTTTTACTGAGCTCCATAGTTTTCTGCTCCATCTGAGTACTATGAACACCCACATACATTTTTCATTCACGGAAACTGTGTGAAACAGTTTCCTGCTTCTCATTATCATACAGTTCCCTGTGTCTTCATTACCACTAGTATTAAATCTATGTGTATTCATTAACTAAGAACTAGAAAAATCACAGATGCACAGGGAGTAGAAGTTTCTCACAGAGATCTAATGGTTGAAATGTAAATCTGTCTACTGCTGAGATGTAAATTCAAACCCAAGTGCAGCCAGTTCCCTGGAAGGCATTTGGAGTCAGTCACTGCTGCTAATCTTATTTTTTCTCCTCTTTGCTGGGCTGGCAATGTCAGCACTGCAACTCTGCCAAGCACTGGAAGGAATAACTGAGTTTTTCATGTTCAAAGTTTGGTATAACATGGATTCATGAGGAAAGACCAGAGATATCTATATCTCAAAATCTATTATGAGACTCAGTATTCATAAAGACACAATGCTTATAATATGAGAATAAAAGGAGATAACTGAATTAGAGGCTATAGTGTGAACAACAGGAGATATCACTTAGCCTGGGTTATTGAATCATTATAGAATATATTAAATGTTGAAGGCAAGCTGGAGAAAGTCCAGTCAAAACAGTGTAAGTGATAAGAAATGAAGAAAGATGTCCTGCAAGGAAACGTTGAGGAGAAAAAAACATTTATTTCATGTAGAAGACACAGGGACATCATAACATTTTCTGGTACATAAAGCTTTGTTGTTGAGAATCTGGTGACCTACTGCTCTCTTATGACCATTGGGGAAGGAAAGAAGTCAGTTTCAATACTTACAGTAGAGATTTATAATAGATGTTACATTTCCTTTCGGTGTCAGTAAAATAGAATGAGCTAACTAGTTCAGCAGAGAAACCTGGGGATATCTGGAGCACAATTCCTGTAATATGAATTTGGAAACTTCTTTAGAATAAGGCAAATCACGCCCTTGGAAGTACCCACTTCTCCCTGTGGATTGTGAAGCAAGCCTGGGGTGACTAACTCTGATGCAGTCATTCTCATTCCATCAGATGAATCCCCACACCAGATGTCCAGCTTGGCTGGATAGTCCCACAGCACAGGGGCCATCTTGGCACTGTGACAAAAAATAAGGATGTTATTTTTTTCCTGAAGTTTTGTCAGGATACCAGATTTTCCCTGTCTCTTCCTGTCAAGCTGCAACCCTGAGAACAAATTCATTCCCAGCACCATAGCAAAAGAGATGTCAGGACCTCTCCCGTCCTTGTTCTTGACCCCACCACACAGGCCAGCACAGGATGGGGGTGCTCCCACCTACCTTACACCCCTTAAAAAAAAAAAAAAAAAGAAACAGCAGTGATTCTTTTTCAGAGATGATCAGAGAAGCATGATGGTGTGATTCATCCTACTTCTGTGCTGGGACTACAACTAAGCTCATCAGCTGAGATCTCACTTTTTCTGCTGTCATAGTTAGTAAGATGAATTCAATAGAAAAGACAACAGAACACGGAGTTTCAAAATCATGAAAAGGTTGGTAAGATCTGATCAGACTGGAGTAGAAAATGATCCCATGGATCAAGGAGAAGCATGAATAAAATGGATTGAGATCATCATGGGATAAAAACTGCAAGCAATAATCTTAGGAGCACATTGAGAGCCTGGAACAAAAGCAATCTTTCTGATGGTTAGCATCAACAAGTTTTAGATTACACAGACATAAAATATACTTTCCTCACAGAACAGTAAAAGAAAAAAGACTGCCTTTAAAACAACAGCTTTCAGCTGAGTAAAATTCCTGTTTGTAAGACAGTATTACTGTCTATTTGGTAGTTAATATGACAAATTCTCATTGTCTGACTTGCTGTAAAGTTATAGAATACTATAACCCATCTACAGATAGAGTCCCCACAGGTACAAGCTTTTTATTTAAAGCAGTTTTCCTCAGCATTTTAAAAGCAGTTTTCAAGACACACCTTTATTTTTTCCAGTGTTTTAGAGTTCCAGGTAAAAACTGAATTGCTTTTGTTCTACAGCCTTCTGGAACATGGTCAAACACTTGAACACTAAACCATTGCAAGCTGAGGTGGGCTCTGATCATCTTCCTGGGTTTCCACTCTTCCTCCCCCTCATCTCCTGCCCATTCTCCAGAGACTGTTGTGTACATGGAAATGCTTAGGTGCAGCTGCTTCCCAAACTGATTTTGATAAATGGTCCTTGTCAGCACAGGTGCTCTAGGAACAAGACAGAGCCATGAGTGGTTACAGGGGCATAGGAGGAGATGGCAGCTTTTTGATGCTGTTCAGGCAAAGCCAGAAGACCATTAACTCAGCATAACAAAATGCACATTTGTTAACAGAGCATGGAGGAAATGGGACTGAGCAGAGACATGAGGAGTATGATGGTGTCCTTCTCCTCCTTATGGCAGAGCCCTTGCTACATCTACCAAGAGCATGCTCCTGAGCTTCCCACTCCCCGTGGGGAAAGCTGCCCTCAGACCCAGAGCACTTTTGCTTGAGTGAGGGTTTTGGGATGAGGTACACTACAGACAGTGATGCTGGTTGATGGAGCTTTTCTCCGAGGCAGAGCCAAGTGCAGCTGGCTCAAGGAGTGGTGACGGTCCTTTCTGGAAACTGTGGTTCTGAGTGTAGGGTGTATTTGTGACCATTTACACTGACATCAATAGCTTCCACTCAGTAATGAACATTTAATTCCTCCCCATTCCTTACTGTCTGGGGTGCTGAGCTGCCATGGAACAGCTCCCTAAAATCCTGCTGGTTTCAGCAGGAGCTAGTGAGATAAGTTCTTCAGTACTGAATATTGAAGTAACAAGACATAATATTACTTCTAATTGTTTTTCCAGAACTGGTCCTGTGTTCTCCTCTTGAGGGTTTCAGGACTGGTGGTTCCAGAGAGCAATGATCCCCTGTTATTCAGATATCTCAGTGGAAAGATTCACGTGTCCCAAGATGAGCACGAGCTTAAGTGGTTTGGTGGACGAAAGCCAGTTTGCTCAGCAGCATCCCTGTTGGATAAGGTGCCCACAAAGCAGACAGAGAAGGTAGATTAAAAATCCATCCATCACACAGAGCACATTTTACCTATCCAGGATCCTGCTCAGATGCATTAAGGATAATATTTTAATTTCTCAGATGCAAAGTCATTCTGCTCTTAGTAATTTCGAACTCACAGAGGAAGATATGCTTTCAGGGAAACTCTTAGTGAGCATAAGATAACTATCAGTGCCCATAAAGGTATACATCAGGAGGAGATATAGAAGAATTAAGCACATTGGGCTCGAGTCAGGACTCACAGAAGGGTTATAAAGAGGCACAAAGCTTTGGTCCTGACTCACAGAAATGAATGCTAGATGAGAGCTGCAGTGTTTGTATATGGAGTACAAACACTTCAATAAAGAGGCAGCTAATGCAGTCATGACAACAAAAATAAAAGGCCACAAAGGAAACAGTAGCTTTTCTAACAAAGTATGCTTTGTTTTTGTAACAAAGTAACATTTTGTACTAAGATGGATGCGCTCCTACTCACCAGTGAAGTCCTGGGTTAAACTTTGCATTTGTTTTCCTTTGTGTTGACCTTGGATTTTTAATCACTTTTCTGAGACCTTTCTCAGATGTCCTAATTACTGTTGTGTTCACATATGGTTTTTTTTTGCAAAGAGGCATTCATTATCAGGATTTTAATAGCATTTCCATGCAACAGGAAAAGCGTAGGTCTGATTGAAAAATTATTTCATTGGGATTCTGCTTCCATAGTCTCATGCTTATTTCAGTAGTCATTTGAGTAGCTTTATTAAAAAGTCAGTCTTTCAAAATATGATGCTTCTACAAAGTCTGATATCCAGACAGTTTTGGAGATATTTCACAAATATTCATGAATTAATAGTCATGAAAGCTACAGTTAGATAAACATGACTTTGGTGTTTTCGGAGCAGTCAGGAGAAGTAGAAATGTGTGCAATACATTTCTAAATGTAAGTCAAGCAGTTCTGGAGTAAATTAAATAACACCAATTGAATAACACCTAATTGAACCAAGGTGAATTTCTTTTATTTCAAGCAAGACAACTGAACTGATAACCTGGTAAACTGCATCACATTCTTTAACCACTAAATAAAATCCTCCACATAATTTTTAACTGGGATATTTTTGTTGAAGATAGTCTATAGACACAACAGACCCCACATGGAAATGGGGGTTGCTAGTCCTTGAAAATTTATCGAAATAAAGGCAAAAACCTGAAAAAGTAGTATCAAGCATCTTAAGCCTAGGAAAAAAACCAACAACATAACAAGATGAAAATAATTAGATTTTTAATTTCTGCTTAATGCTGGGCAATGAAAAGATTAAGTGGACAAGGAACTAGTCAAGAGGCACTGTTTCCCATAAGCATAGCAGTGGACCTGAGAAAAAGGCTGAAGAGGTGGCTGTGATCTCCCTAATACACAGGTCACACAGGAGAAATAATTTGATGAGACACTTTATGTAAGAGTGCGCAAAAACAGCAGTATATTATTCCCTTGTCCTATTTCTTTTGTATCACTTTGAGCTGGAGAAGGTGCTGGGATGGGTAAGTAACTAAGAAAGCAAAAAGGTATAAAATAGACTGTTTCCATGGATGGATAGGAATGTTTGGATGTTCCCCCTTTCCTTAAGATGGATATTAAATTTTTTGCTTTATTTTATTTATTTTATAAACGAAGCAATCAGTCCTGAACCCACAAAAATTGGATCCCAGACTTTTGCAGCACCTACATTTTATAAAACAACTGCACAATCAGAGACCAGACAGAAAGGACAAAGTGGTTGTATCAGTTTACAGCCTCCTTACAGCAGGTGATCATCCTTGATGTCAGATAAGAACTTAATCTTCTTAAGCAATCCTAATTCCAGCAATTCCAGATTTCTAGGAATCGCTTCCAAAATTTTTTCGAACTCCCAAATATGAACTATGAACTGGCATCATATCACCCCCCCCCCCCCCCATTTAAGCTAGCCCCAATTCCTGTGGGGCTGTTTTTCTGCTATATCTATCAGATTTGCAGGAGGGGGTGGCCTTGGAATATCTGTGCACATTGGAATTTTTGTCCCAGCTTTCTAAAAATAGAACAGAAAACCGTTATCCTTACTTCTTCTGGAGCAATACGAACAGTGATGCCAGATGTTATAAGTCAAGTACCAGTCTTTACCATGTGAATATTTCACAGCCCATAAGTAGGGCCTTAGCAAAAAATGAATGTTGCTGTACATCTCAATTTTCAGCCTTGCAGAAGCAGTGACACTTGTGGGAGACATAATTTATAGAGACTACAAACTTCAGTGTCTGCACATTGAAGTACTAGCTCACACATGCTGTTAAAACAGTTACTGCTCTTCTACAGAATGATGAGCTCAGAAAACCCCAAGTCAAACAAAAAACAACCTCATAGGGCTAAATGATGAAAGGAGCACAGAGAAAACCTAAGTTTTCTCATTAAATGCCAGAGATCTTTTAATCAGCTATAAGAAGACAAAAATCCTTGCAAAAGCAGCTGTGGCCAGTTACAGCCACTCAGGACGTGGGCTGGATCTGGCCATGCAATGGCCACTGAGGGAAGGGGGTACTCCTTCCAGCTACACCTGCATCTGATGAGCTGCAAGCCTCAGCCTGTGGTTGGTCTTTACAAAGAAGGAAGCCACAAAGCAGTCATTTGGACTGGTCACTCATTTTGCATCATGTCAAGATTTTACAAGATGGGACAGAAAATAGAGAGATGCTGGAGGTGATGGGAGAGAAGAGTACCAGACTGAAGTACACCAGGTGACAAAGATGTGGGGTCAAATCTTTTTGCAAGAAACAGTAGAACACAAGTAGACAGAATGAAGAATAGCATCCACATTTACCCAAGAATACCTCTCTGCAGAAGACAAGAATAAAGCATGTCTTGTTAACAGCTAAATCACGGTGTATTTATTGACTGAGACAAAGGCAGTGTATTTTCAGCCACTGAAAATCTGCATCAAAGCATTGTGTTCACAGCTCAAGCTGTCTCCAAACTGACCAGATCAGGAGAAGCAAAGAAGTGCATCCCCACTATTTAGAGAAAAAGAGAAACATGAAGTAAAAAAGAAAAAACAAAAACAAAAACAAAAAAACCAAAAACAAACAAATAAAAAAAAAACCAAGCAGAAGTGAAAGAATAATAGAAATGCTTTCGTCTGCTCAGCAGAGGCACCAGTTACAAGTATGCCACAGAAGGAGTTAGAGGAATTTGAGTAGGTAAATAATATCTTTGAAATAAAGGACAATAAGATGGTAAGAAAATGGAGAATCTGCCAAAACTCTGTTTGAAGACAAATTCTCCAGTAAGGTTAAATTTAATGAGATATTGGGAGTCATCATCACTCATTAGCCACGAAGACAGTGATGAATATTCAACTAATTATATAGAACATGTCACACATCTCAAAAAATTGTTCCCACTTCATGTATTTTCCATCCTGTGGATGGTTATGTCTCTGTGCTTCTCAATTATTGGACAAAATACTGAAGATTGCCCTTTCCCTTTTAATTTCCAAAAGTCTGTTTATGTTTACCCCTCAAACAAGTATTTTGTGCAGAATTTACTTATGGGTTTTATAGAAATTTTCCGTGTAGTAGCTGGTAAAAAAAAAAATTACAGTCATTAGTTTAGATGAAGTACTTCTCTGCAGTGTTTGCTTCTTTAAATGGCATTGCTGATTCCAAAGATTTACGTCACTGTAGTTTTGCATGTGAGCTTTCAAATCTTGGGTAAAATTGACTTGCCCCATTTTATATCGGAAGTTAATCTCATACAGTTTTGTCAGTGTTAAAAATATGAACTTTTCTCATGTTCAGCAAGTAAATTAAAGTAAACTCAGCTTCATCACAGAATACTTTTTCTGCTTCAAATCCCTGTGTATATAAACTAGTGGAAAAGGATAAAGACCAGAGAACAGGTTTGTGAAGACTGTCTCTGCCTCCTTGACTGAGGAAATATCTTCATTCATCCTTCAGAGGTTTTCACTTTCTGGTGATATTCTGGGATGCAAAAATGTCTTTAGATATTCATGTTACAACAAAGATCAGAGTGAGTGGGTTTTAATCTCTGTCCAACTGGGAGACTAACGACTTCACATGACCCATGTCTCAGTTTGAGACTGCATTGCTGCTCAATAACCTGAATTAGCCTAAGTAAGAAATCAGCTAGGAAACCGCAGCTTGTATACAATACAAAAATCCATTTGTTTGTTTGTTTGTTTGTTTTCTTTTTTAATGGGATTCATCAATCTATTGCGGGTTAGCTCTCTGGACTCTTTCACCTTATAAGAGCAACAAAAGAGCCACAGATTTGCTTTATGTTTATTTGAAGAACAGAAAATCCATTCTGGACACTTTGGGAATCCCCAAATGGGTATAACAATTCGGATCTGATATTTGTTGCAGATTTAATGCAATAGAGGCCCTTTAACTGTGATGTTAAAATATTGATTTACATTATGGACTGCAGCTGTTTCAGAAATGTACTCCCTGAGGCCAATTAGACTGACTGACCCAAATATCAGCAATAAACCAGGCCTTTATTGTTTGGCAAAGTTTCACCCAGTTGTCTTTATTTGCTCCTTTGTCTTCTTTCAAAAAGTGGTCTTATACTTAGCACTATAGCTTTCTGGGTTTTCCAGAGCAATTTGCTAATAGCATGAAGTTTCCTGCAAGGAGACACTCAGTCCTTGGTTCAAGAGCAATAATTTTCCTAAACGCTGCAAAAATTTCTTAGGCCACAGTAATTTGTCAGAGAAAAGACAGAGCTAGCAGAAGTTTTTGCTAAAATTCCACTAAATGCTCACCATCAAAGACCTGCAATGTGGCAGGAACAAAGAGAGACAAAAGTCTGTGATACTGTAGCTACAGCTCCTCATTTTACACCATATCCAAGGCATCAATCTCGGGGAAATCCTGGGACAGCCATACTCTTTTCTTCCTCGTATAGGACTTATTAGGAAAGTGGGAGAAACAACGTTGTGTAGCCTAGCAGACAGGATGCTTTCCCTGAAAACACTGCTTGCTAGGGCTGACATCAGGTAGGTATTCTAGGAGCTCTCTGAAGCACATCTTTTCTTAGGGGAGAGAAATGAAGAGAGATGTGTCAAAGAAAAATCCAGGAGGTTTCCAAGGCACTTGGCCACCCCTCTGTCACTGCTGTGATGCTGCTCACCGTATGTGGCAGAGCTGACAGGTTTGTGGCTAAGACTGATTTAATATTTCAACTACTTCGTATAGTTGGCAACAGCCATACTACAAGTAGATGCTATCAGATGCTAGCAGCAGTGCCCATGTGGGTGTTATATAGATATCTGAAAGCAAAAAGGGGAAAAATTCAACCCATCCAACCAACAACAATTTCTGTTTACACTCCTCTCTTCACATGAACAGTAGACAACAACATTTTCCTAAACTGTTTAGCAGTGGTTTTCCACTTGGAGAGTCACACATAGGGCTGTTCTCAGGCGCCAGGTGCTACAATAGCTGTAGCAAAGAATCCACTGTTTAATTGCTCCGTTTCTGACACAGAGCAGATTGCAATATTCCCACCTCCCTTCTGCCTTGAGACAAGGCAGCGGCACAGCTAGCACCTACATGGTGCAAAGGCATGACAAAAGCTGCCTTCCACTGAGTCAAGCCCAGTAAAAAGCCAGATTCAAGTACCTAGCAGAGGCATGAATTTATACCTTGGAGAATGTTTTGTGAAGTTCTGACCTGGTAAGAATTGAATCTTACCTAGAAGCAGCATTTTATTTACATGACAGGAATCCAGCTCAAGACTGTTCTTTTTGTTTACTACTATTACTACAAGGCTAAGTGTTTACTACTATTCCATAATTTTTATCTGCCAGGCTGGGTCCTGAGCAGGGAAATAAGTACCTCAAAAACTCTAAACCAGATCATCAGAGCGAAACAGGCACTCAACATATGGGAATCTAATGCAAGACTCTATTTTATGGGGTATTGATGTTGAAGTAAAACTCTTTGATCCCTTACTTACACAGCACGTGAGCTCCAATGGACTAAGCAGACAGCAGATGTACTTACTAATTACTACTAATTGCTGCTGTCTAGACACCATGTGAAGGCTAAACTACTAGCCTTGTTTACAAACCAGCAAATACCTGCACACTCCTCTCATATTATTCTGGATCACTGCTTGCTAAGTTCACCAGTGCTGAGCTTGCACACATCAATGCCAGTAAGAACAACGGTGCATCGTTACTGCAGCAGCCTGGACAGCTGTACAAAATAAAGAGAAATGGACAGTCAAGTCCTCTGTTGCTAAAAACATTCATTTTCCTTTGTCAAATCCTGACTTAGTGTTTTTATTAGTGCATATCACAGGAGGAAGTAATTTTCTGCATTAAACTCTCAGTCAAAGATCCAAGAATGAGAAATTCTTACAAAGGCCTCCAGCAGGCAAAAAAACTTACATGGTTTTTGTGGCACAAAACATTCAACATCCTTCACTTTTGTTTGGTTTCTTTTAAACTGATACCAGTTTAAGTAGTAAATATCACTACATGCCATCATCATCATCATCATCCTGTTGCAAAATACCTCCTTGTGATGGCTTTCACAAAAAAATACGGTGTAGCACAGATTTCCACAAACTAGCATTTTCTGCTATGCCTTTCTGAAAATAGTTTGCAATTGTTTTAAAGTAATGAGACTGCATCTATCCAACTTTTCCCCATCCTTCCTACAGAGATCAATACAGAAGCTCAAGCATTAAGAATCAGCAATATCAAACACTTTATGTATCTTATCTCTGCCACGTGTTAGTGCACCTACCATTGCTCTGCCTCATGATGTTTTCTCCCTTCTTAGCTGTCATGAAAACTAAATGCAGTATTTCATGCCTCGGATGGACAATATTTTAAAATACACATTAATGGAACCAGCACAAGAATTTTCTACCTGCATCACACCAGTCTTGCAGAAGGAAATCTCCCAAATGAGACTGCATGACAGAGGAAGTTTAAGTGAGTAAACAAAATAGCAAATGAAATAGAATAATGTGGAGGTACATGGATATGAAGAAAGCAGAAATAAAGTGTATCCAGAGAGGCCAAGTTAATGCATTGTTCTTTATGTGGAACTCGAGACTTTCTACAAAATTTCACTTATCTAAATGAGGGAAGAGCTACCATCAATAAATGGTACCAGATGCTAAAGTGAGCCTGAATTTTAAATGGAATTGTTAAAACCAAGGTCAGTCTTAAAGTGTTAGACTGTTGAGGCTTACACGGAGATAGTGAGCTCTGGAAAATGTATGTAACATTACTGTTTGAACATGGTGATGAGCTGATTTGCCTGACCCAAGGCTGGAACTATCCAAGTCGGCAATGACTGAGGCAAACCATTGCCAGCAGCCAGCCAGGCATGCAGGATAAAACCTGCCTTGGGAAATGGTGCAATTTGAACAGTAAGGGTGCCAGTAGCTGCTTTTCAGGAGAGCAGGGGGAGGTAGCAAACTGGTGTAACCAGTGACTGCCTCCTCTGTCAGTGCCCCTCAGCCAAAATATCCTCATTGCATAGCATGCCTGTGTTAGTTAACCTTGCCTTGTCACAGCAGATCCAGAAGCCTGGGCTCAGGCCATGGC
>WBND01001358.1:24420-52616 GCA_013398595.1 Tychaedon coryphoeus
TCTGCCTCCTACAGAGAAATTTGACCCAAAAGCCCTTTGTTATTTTGTGCCAAACTTGTGTTTTTCCAGAAACCTTGAAAAATTGTCCCTGTCTTTGAAACTTTGTACATTTTTCATTCTTTATCTCTTCTTCAAAATGCCTTGTACAATCCTTTCTGCCCAGACCACCTGAATTTGTGAACAGCTTTTGTTTTGGTTGAAATTACATGTTTTGTTCTTTCTTACAGCTCTGTGAAATACAGTAAACAAAAAGAAAGTTAACATTTCATAATATGTTCAACCTACTCAGTTATTCTCAAGACCCTTCTACTTCAGAACAAATTGCATCTTCTGTTGTATTTTGAAGCCTCAGCTCACATTTCCCTAAAAACAACTGAAGAAAGAAAAAATTTAAATAAGAACGTGGGTTGATGTTCAAGTTCACACAGTCCCTCTGTCCGCAACTGGCCTCTCCCCAGCTGTCACAAGTCCCTAGACACATCTGACTCTTATTCTTGATGTTTCCACTGATGCCAGGTGGCTGATCTTGGGACAACTGGGCTTTGCAATGTACAATTACGTGCCTCTAAAGCAAAAACTTTCCTCAGCAGGAATCATAAGGAACATCAGAGAAAAAAACCCCACCAAGTCATAATCTGTACTCAGGGTCAGAAATGAAAGAGTACTTTTATCAAGGACAGAAAAATGACATTGAATGCTGAGAGACTTGCAGAAGGTAAATAAAACATACCAAGTTAGTGCCTGTGTTAAATTGAGTCAGCCAACCACCTGCTTGCAGCAGAAAGTACTGAGTGCTGAGGACACTGGGGCTCTGCCACCAGCTCTTTTGTTGAACACAACCAGAAGATGCTGTTGAAGGCAAAAGAACCCACTCTCTCCTCACTCAGCCTAGATCCAAAGGGATGACAGCTCTTCATGTCCCGTCTTGATCTCAATATAAATGCAGGTCTTCAGAGCTTTCTGCCTCTCTCCATTGCCTGTCTTGTGAAATTACACCTTCATTTCAGGAACCTCCACCAAAGTATCCCCAAAGCACATGCCTATTTTAAGGTACTCAATCATCAACCGAAAACTTTTTCTTTAAAATTAGCTTGAGTTGAACCTAGCCTTTCAAGAGTTTATTGACACACCTTGACTCCCTCTGAAAAAACATAGTTTGCAGTCCTAAACTATTTTCTTCTCTAGTCCCAGAAAGCCACAGACATTTTGCCCTGCTGTGCCTTCTATACATGAGTCTGGTGTCACGCAAAGATCCAGGAGCTTTTATCTGCTTTTATCATTGTTACACAGCCCCAGGCCATGCCCATGGCTTGTGTTCACAGCCAGGATGAGCAGCCTGCCTTGGCTGAAACACGAGACAGAGCATGCAGCTTTATTTGTGCCTCACTTTCTCTGGAACATCAGGCATTTCCATGGAAGACGCCATCCTCAGCGCAGTGCCGGGCAGTGTGGTGTGCTGCTCACATCCAGGAGCTGCAGGATGCTCATCCCTCTGCTCTTGGGACTGTGGGCAGTGTCTACTCCTAGGATGGACCTGACTCCCGAGATAAGAAGATGCTAGTGCTAGAAGCTAGGAGCTTCTTTTGTTTTGCAGAAACAAGCTTCCAGGAGAGTGTAGCTAATGTCTAAGTAGTGACTCTTTTCAGGGAAAACTGAAGTGCTGTGCACTCTACATGAGAATGGACTAGCACCGCAACAATGTGCAGGAAAGATGAAGTTAGTGCCTGATTCCCATCTTCAGCTGCCTTCCTGGTGCAGCTGCCCCAGAAGGAGTGGCTGTGCTTTCACAGACATGCCGGCTAACCAAATGTCAGCCAAGTTTACCTGGTACATGAACTACTGTGGAGGGGAGGAGAAGGCCACCAGAGAAGCAGTGCTCTTGCCCCAGGGAATATATTGAACCTGGGTCAGCACAGACCAGGGGAGAATACTGACAGGCAAGGAAATCAGGGTCTCCCTGATGCCATGGAGATTTTGAAAAAATGGCTCCTGAGCTGCACAAGTGCAACCAGCTGCACACAAATCCATCCTATCCCAGATGTTCACTTCAAATGCATTAGTGGGAAATATCTTAGTCTTTATTTTTGTTTTGGCCTGTGTGAGGTGTTCTGGATGTTCATGAAAAATGCTGAGCTCACAGAGTCTAGGGAGCACACTGAGGAGCACAGCACAGACCCACAAAATTACATAGCCATGAATGCTCTTCCCACCGTGATGTTAGCCAGATGTATCCTAGTGAACATACACAGATTAGTGAAAGCAGTAAATCAAGATGTGCTGTAGCTAACCAGACATAGAGAAATCGTGAGTCATGCCCAGAGTAACCCAGAGATCAGCTTTAAAACTGTGGGGTTTGAAAAGCATTTGACAGATGTTGTACTGCTTTTATTTTCCTTCCATTTTTTAACATTTCAAAATGGACTTTGGTTGAATTCCAACTAAACATATGGATTAAAACTGTGATTTTTTTTTAAGAGCTAGATCTGTAAAGACCCTATAACAACCTTACTGATTTGGCTAAGACTTTTACCAAAAAAACAGTAGGGGAGAAAAATTAGTAGGGAAAACATCAGTACAATTGCAGAGACTGGTAGCATTGCAATGCCCCCAGGCTCACATTTAATGGAGACTACAACAGTAACAGCCTCACTGACTTGAAGTCAGAGTAAATATCCATGGAGAAGTCACTATGTTACAGTTACCTCCCTGCAGCACAGCATCATCTAACATGTCAACAACTTGAAAAGAACCTCTCTCCTCCAGGGAGCCTTTACCCCTTTATCTTAAAATAGGGCTAGATGTTCCTGTGTCCCTGGCTTTTTGAGAAACACCAGCCTGCACTTTTTAACCTCCCTGTCCCAATTCCCTTGATAGTTTCAGTGACATAAATAAATCACATGCTTTTAACTCATGACTCCACTGCTTGGATTTTGGTTTTTTTGTATGTGTCAATTCTATAGCTATATTATTGCTAAGAAAGTTAAAATTTAAGTAAATATTTATATAGTCACTGTATTCCCTATTGCTGCTCCACTGATGAAATCTGAATACAAGCAAAAGTTGGACAGCACTTGAACAGTTGTGACACCATTAAACTTAGCGTAGATACAGCAAAATTAGATACAGCAACTGATTTGCCTGAGGCAGTTATAAAATAACTGGCATCCCAGCCATTTGTGGTCCAGCATAATGGGGCTTCAGGTTTAGCCACTCCAACCAAACAAACCCCTTTTTAAAATTTCACATGTTTTTAAACAATGTCCAGCTCTCCCAGGCTCTGTGAAAAATAGCAATCCCGGAGGTCCTCTCATTTTCTGTTTTCTTTTAAAAGTTGGGACATACCCCTGTATTTCCACCCCTACCACTTCTGCTTTCCTTGCACTTACTTTGCAGTGCTGCCTCGTCTCGTGGTCCCAGGGAAACTTCCTCTGCTAAAGCTCCCGGGAATAGAAGAGATTTGTAGCCAAACTGGTAGTAAGGCTGCGGTTGCACGCATGTTTGCAAGGTTTGTTTTGTAAAGATTTAATCTGAGGCAAAGTGACTGCATGGAAGTTTCTCCTACTCCAGGCTGTGCTCAGATGTTTTGTCTGAAGTCTCCTTATCTTTGCCTGAAAATCCCAGCTCATACGACTTTGCATTCTGAACTAACATGACATACCTAAGCTGAATAATCAAAAGAAGAGGAACTGTTTAAAAACGTTTAGAATTTTTAAAGTATTCTAGACTCTGTAAATCCCTGTACACATGCAGACAAAAAAAAAGACCTATGTGGGGCTAAAAGAGAAAAGAGCTCACTCTCTCACGCCCTCCTCCTCTCCCCACCAGCTCACCCTGCAGGAGAGGACCTCTGTCCACATCTGGCAGAGAGAAAGGCACAGCTGAAAGGAACCAAAAGCCAGACCCGAAACTTGTTTATTTTTCAGAAGCTGCTGAGCTGGGCCAGGATGCACTTCTAAGAAAGCAAAAGCATGGAGGTACATCAGGAGCAGTGGGAAGTTTACAGCAGCCGTGGTTTAGAAACCTGGGCCACCAGCAGATGTGCACATGTGCCCCGCATTAGTGGCTCCCTGTCTCTGGGGGAAATTTCGCTCCTGTCCTTGAGGCCTGAAAAGAAAAAGAAAACTGACCAAACAAAAATAAAATACATTTAGAAGTCTTCAGAGGACTTAATTGAGAAAGGGACTAAGTGCTATCAGGAGTTTTAAGAAATAAATTAAATAGTTGAAGAAAAATGACACTGCTAAAGTAACTGAGTGGGGCCTTTGTAAATGGGGAAAATGAATTACCTAAGCAGCAAGTAGTTAAATTTAATTTTCTTAAACCTCTGTGTGAGAGTTTGAGCTAATCTTTTTTTAGTGATACCTCAAATTTGATCCACACACTTTCAAATCTGGCATCTGAGTCACGACAAAGGATTATTATATAATTATAATAATTATAATAATTACAATTATAATATAATTATATAATATTATATATGTAGTGTTATATATATAATATTATTTTATATTATTATTATGTCTGTGAAGGTGCAACTAGTGTGCATGAACTGCAAATAGAGTTTACAGCTGAGCACTCTTTTGTTCTCTAGCATGTCTTTCTCTATTTTTATATGTTTTGATATGAAATGATACAACACTCCAGTCTTTCAATAAACTTTGGATTAGGCTTTTTTTTCACACTCAAATCTCATTCTTGCTTCTTTAAGTAAGTCTTCCACTGCCAGCTGGCAATCTATTAAAGGGAGTTCTGCTGTTTTCTGATATGCTGAAGCTAAAGGAAGCTACCAGCTTCTTGTTTAGGTCAGAGTCCGCTCAGAAAAACACCTCCTCTCATCTTTAGTTTGATGTATTATGATGGTGCTTTCCACCTCTGAAGCTGCAAGGCTGTTTTAACCTCTCATGCAGCAGCATTAGTTATGTGTAAACATCCATTTGTATGCTTCTCTAGAAATGAGATGGCATGGCATACCATCAGTTAAAGAGAGACTAAGATCATGGTGAATTTCAGACACACAGCTCATCTTTCTCATGTTCTCCATTTCCAGAAATTTCTTCCTTTGCCTGTGAACCACATCCTGCTGTTTTGCAACAGCATTATTTCTTTGACCTCAGCCTTATTGTAAAATAGAGTCCAATTTCATGTTTCGTAGTTTTCATGGAAAAAACCCCAAACAATAATATGCGTTTTAGTATCTCTCTCAGTTAATCTCCCCTCCTAGACATGTACTCATTGCATACTCATTACAATATCTGGGCATCTATATTGGTTGTAGATCTTCAGGAAGTTCTAGTCATATTTGTGTTCTGGACTTCCTTTACTGTCCCACGGCTGAGGCACAATGCACCTTTGCCTACAAACAGTCTGCCCTGCTGCATTTGTCATCTGAGCTCCCCAAACCCTACGTTTTTATAAGATGGAAAAAAGTGAACAAAGACTGGTTCACCAATCTTTCAGGACCAAGGTTGGGTCACTGTTTTTTTCCTACTGCAAGGCTATCCTCGGTTTGCATGGATGGTATGGGCACTACTGCAACATAAACACTAAGTGATGCTGAGGACGCAATGGGAGAATAGAAAACCAATCTCACACAGTAAGCTCGTCCCTCCACAACAAATATTCTTGGAACACCGTGAGAAAGACATTTTCCCACTGAGAGATTCCACAGGAAATAAGAAAAACCATCAGCAGTTTGATGCGATGGTCTAACTGAACTCTTTTCTTTTTGTATGGGAGTTTAATGAGCATTTAAACAATTTGGTTTGTTAGTCTACAACAGATGACACCCAGGACCTTTGTGACCAGCCCTCAGAGCAAATACTCTGAGCAAATATTAAGGCAGAACAAGTGGTGTTACTTAAACGAAGACATTCTAAATAATCTCTTAAACCACCCAACTTTCCAAACCCCCAGTCCAGAGATTACCTTGAATTCATTATACTTGTTTTTCGTTTCTTCCTTGAATGGATTTCTGTGAACACTGAGAGGTCTCACATCCATTCCCACTGACTCCAGACTCTGAATGCCCCTGTGTGCACTGGCAGTCACACACAGTATTGCAGGTTTGCTCTCAGTCCATGAAAGCTCAGGTGAACAGATAGAGAAAGTAGGTTTTGTTTGCAGAATTGTGGAGCCTTTAGGCTTTGGCCACACTGCCCGGTGTCCTGTTGTAGGTCATGGTACTTCCAGAAAACAGTAGTTACCCAAAAATGCTTGCAGCACAGACATTGACAGCTAATGAAGGAATGCTGTCATTTGTTTTAGGGGTAAATAAAAAAATATAGGAGCACTGGAAAGTAGACAGGTAGCCCTGTCACCTAGAAACCAGCATTTATAGATGAAGTGAAAAATACACAGTCAAAATATAGACGACAGTTACAAAAGTGTTAAGTAAGAAGCAATAAAAACATAATTATATGTATCTATAGCTCATATCAGCTTCAGGAGACTTCAACTCTCTGCCTATGAAGCACTTAGCTAAATTTAGAACTTATTTTTTGCACACTCTTCTCTGTGCATTTAAAGAGATGAATCAAATACAGGGAACACTTAACTGTTATGCAAACTGATGTTGTATTCTTCTTTAAATCTGTCCTTCTTTTCCTTGAATGATTCTTATTTCAGTAAAGATATTAATTTTAAGATTTTGCTTCTGGCCTTTTTTCATCCATGACCATGATGCACCAGATTTATTCAAAAAACAGGACACATCTGGGGAGAGCCACATCTGGAGAAAGTCACCTCCTGCCCAAATGATGGCCTTCTGATTCATAGGGAAACTGTGAAGCACACAGAAGGTCTCTGGGCACTGTCTCTGGAAAACATTTGCATTAAAAATAACTCCTTGCCACCTTTTTTTTTTTTTCACTCAATTGATCTCCACATGGTGTTAATGCTTTCAGCCACCCAAACATTAATTGGGAGCTGCTTGATACAGCCCTGCAGCCTGCAGAAAATACCACAGGTGTGGCCTCTGGATGCAAATGATTGAAACAGCACTGCTCAAAGGATCAAGCTTTGCAAATCACTCTTGGCAGAGAGCCCACAGCAGTGCTCTGACTCAGAGTAGGTTTTCTTTGTGTCCCCTGCTCCTGGCAATGAGGGCACGGGGACATTATGCTTATCCCCAGCAGAGACCCCAGTGCCATGGGTGGTGTGCACGGAGCTCAGTCCGGCAGTGAAACTGCAGAGGCCTATGTGTCAGTATTTATTCATAAAATACTGATATTCAAGACAAGATGTTGATAGAAGTAGTTTTGGTTAAAGGCAGAGGATGTCTTTGGCAACACTCTTTATCATTTTTGAGTCCCAGTGCTTCATCAATAAGATTTTACTAACAGAACAAACCTTCAGCAACTACTGAAGACAGAAGCCAGCTAACATCCAAGCACCACAGCCAAGTATGCCACCAGCAGTACAATTACAAGCTCCTACATATGTATCATAATTTATGGCTATGTACAAAATACCTAGCAGGGAAAGTGTTATATTGAAAGCAAAGAGATGGATAGATGTAAGAAAGGATGAAAGTGTGGAGCCAGCAGTTAGGTGGGCTGTTCCCTGACCCTCCTAATGCAGCAGAATATTCACACTTACACAGAAATGATATGAGTAGCATTGCCTTGGCTTGAATGCACACAGATTTTTAACTTCAGTAAAGCACTGAAGACAATGAACTGCATTTTAAAAATAAGCATAAACAGTGTCACAAACTGAAAACTCAGAAAACATTGCCAGAAAGGATGTGGTAAACATCTGTCAGCCTGCATCCCTTTCAAAAAATACCCAGGGGAAGTACATTTCATTACTGACTGTGCATAATTACCGCAGGCTTAACCTTTTCATTGAATAATTGAGTATCCTTCATATTCTGAACCAGATGAATGGCTTGTGAGAGCTGTTAGGGAGATTAGACTGCTTGTAAATAATCCTATTCTGTTCTCCTCTCTAGAAAAAAGAACTCCATCAATGAAGGAAGATCACTCCAGGGGGACCAGTTTCAGAGCAGTGGTTTATATAGTCACAATTGTTCTGGGGATGTTGAATCACTCAAGAAAAAAATTAGTTGCTAATGACTAAGAGTTATGCCTTATATTTATTCCAGAATATTTTAGAGCAACCTTGCCTTTTCTCTCTTCCAATATGATTCACTGCACTAAAAAAAAAAAAAAAAAAAAAAAGCCATTAAAATCAGTAACTAAGCATTATTTCCATTATTTCATGGACACTATTAAGTATTCCTACAAAAAAAGATTAAAGTTGTTTGCATTTCTATTAAAGTTTATATAAGCTGAAAACTTCCTGTCTATACAAAGCATTATTGTTTGAACTGCCACATAATATACTTTTCCTGAAATTATATATCTATATTCTCTCCATCTTGACACAATTTTAACTCTGTCTTTGAAAACTGAATGAGACTATATGCCAAGAGGACAGAGGTACATATAACTATATGTTTGCAAATCTCAGAAGGGTAGCTGTGTCCTGGCAACCTGTATTTGTTTTGCAACCAGCCTATTTCTAAAAATCTCCTGCTCTACTGCCAGATGAAGGGGTCATTAGTGAGAAGCAAGAAAGCCATTACCCAGCACCTCAACTAGAGTTCGTATTTTGTGTAATTTAGTTTAGGATTTTCAATAACGCAGAGAAACACAATTTGCAGTTTTTAGACCAAAGGAAACAAGAAGTGGTATTATGACTCACCAAATTTTTTTACAGTTAACTGAGGTCCTTAAGGTAGATGCATCCTACCATGATTAATATAGAGAGAAGCCCTACAGGGAAGCTTGTTGACCAGGTCTTGGGACAGGAGTGTGTGCATACATGTCTGTGTGCATCTGTCCCTCCAGAAGGCTGCCTTTCCAGAACTAACACCTCAGCCTGCTGTGGCAGGGCACAAATTCAGCAATGGGTTATCAAGGTCTTTCCTGACACAACAGGGTTAAGAATTACATTAAGAGAAGTACTGGATTTATATTTACGTACTTGGCAGCTCCTAAGAGTCTCTAGAAGGATGCAGATGTAGTTTACAGATGTATATTTATTCCTCTACACGACAAAAATCCTAGAACCTCTTTTCATACCAGATGACTTTTCACAGCCCTGACATATGGTTGCAAATTGCATGAGCTCAAAGAGTCTTGAGACAAAAATTTGCCCAAATGACTGAATGTGTATTGCAAGCAGCCAAAGTCTTTAACTTCAGTCTTGCTCTTAGAAACAGCAGCATGATGAAAGAAGAGCCTCGTTTCTCTAGTCATATATTCTGGCCTAACCTGTTTAGCATTTCTGTGAAATCATGGCCAGAAGTGCAAGATTTGATTCTTCACAAAATCAGCAATTAAAATCTAATCATTAGTTTGCATCCGGCTGTGCTATTCCCCATAAGCATTTGACTAACACATGATTGCTCAAGGAGAATGAGAAGTGGCTGGATATTGTGCCCAACCAGTTAGACAAAATACTACAACTAGAAGTAAGCACTAGATTAGATAAGGCAGAAAGCTTCTGTGCTTTTGCAAGATACTATTAGATAGCTCCACCCTATCAAGTGATGCACTACCTCCATGTCAGGTAACCATGAAGAGCTGTTATGCAACAAGACAATAGCTGTTTCATTACCTATTCATTATATTTTCATTAAACATCCTTTTACACTTTCTACAAAATAAGTAGGAGGATAACAGATGTCCAGTGCTAACAATTTACTTATTGTGTTTGGGGGTTTTGGTTGGTTCGTTGGTTGGTTGGTTGGTTGGGTTTGGGTTTTGTTCTGCAAGGGTACTATGTCTTAATCTTTCTAAGTCTCAAAATCTTCCTTTCTTCCTGGAAAACTGTTCACTGGAGGCCAGGGCAGAAAATTTCCTGGATAAAAACCCACTTGTGGCTGTTTCTCCCTGCAATTCCTGCACCTGTGCATCTAGGATCAATGTAGGTTGCCCATCCCACTTCCTCATATCCTCTCTGTGGTTCCACAGATAAAGCCGCAGGGTACCCTGTGGTGTGTACCTTCAATATCTTCTCTCTTGAGCAAAAGGAAGCCTGCTGTCAGTTGAAATATGGGCCTGTACAGGTGAGGAGCAGGACTTATTGCTGGAACTCATAAGCCAGTTTATCTATCAGTTTCCCCACAGCTGCAAAGATGGAGGAAGAAATACTCTCTTCATATTCCCATATTCAAATCACATCATTGATTGTTGGTGGTGTATCACCTTTCCAAAAAAATTTTGCCAAGGGATCAGCATGCACTGTTGGTGCACTTTGTATAAATTCCCTCCTCAAAATTCATGGATATTAAAGGTCTGGTTCCTTAGCAAGTGATCCCAGCTGCCTGGCTTCCTTACCTTCTAACTCCACATTACTGTCTCCCTTGTCCCAGCACTGGAATAGCCAGGCAGTAAAATGCTCAGACGGATGATGGCTGAAATCTTTTCTTGGCTCCTGTAGGTCTCTCAGAGATGGGGATTGAGTTGTGGTTGTCTCTTCTGTCTCCTCCTCCAGTTCCAGTGATAGCTTTGACGATGGCCCTGAAAATCACCCTTGTGATGGTTCTGCTTCTGCCTCCTCTTTGCTCTCCCTGTCCTCCTTGACTGTTTTCCTAAAGCTATTTACAGGTGGCTTTCATCTCCCTTTGTGCCTCTCTGCAGGGGCAGTGGGGCAGTCCCTGCTGGTTGCTCCGGGGGTTTCAGTGGCAGTGCCTGGCGCTGGCGCTGGCGCTGGAGCGGCCGCAGGGTCTGTCGGGGTGGTGGCAGCAGCTGCAGGGCTGTTGGCATCTCATGGTCAGATCCAGAGGCCCTCCTGAGGCCACTGAGCAGTGCTGGACATGGCTCAATAGGCCTGGCCAGGCCCCAGCACTCTGCAGTCATTTGGGTCCTCCCTTGAGTGCCAGCACTCTTTCTAAAGAAATACTTCACTAGTTTTTCTGGATTCTGAATTTGTTCAAGGGTGAGGTACAAACACACTAGAGGTGTCCACTGCCCCAACTACTTGCCCAAACAATCCCACACTCCTTGCCACTCCAAACTATCCAACCTTTGTGCAGATGTCTGGGTAATATTCTTTATTACTTGTCTAACTTTAAACAAGACCTGGACCATACGCAGTGCCATGCTGGCTCCTAACAAAAGGACCAGGTTGGTTTCAAGGGTATTCAAAGGATATTCAAAATCTTCAAAATTCTCAACTACTGCAATCAGCCTGGACAACAAGGAAAGAAAAAAAGGAGGGAAAAAGATAGGAAGATATGTCTGTCACAGTTTGTTCCTCTGAGAAGAAAAAACAAAGATGTGATTATTAGTTATTCCCATTAGACGACTCCCAAAATATTGAGTTGCTTGCAATACTGAATACAGACACTAGATTGGTGTCCTGAGGAGAGACATTGTCACAGAATAAGCCCATCCTGTGAAATACCACAGAGAACACAAACTGCAAGTAAGGTGTTACCAGTGTGACAGAAACTAAACAAATATGAGAGAAAATATGTCTGCATTGCAAAAAACAACTGCTAAAGCAATACATGTATAATGATAATGATTGTAACAATTTTCTTTTAACATGGTATGGTCAGATCTGTTGTTCCCTCAACTCTTTGTGTTCCATATTAAGCATCCAAAAGGATCATTGTGGTTTAAACCCAAATGGAAAAGAAAGTACCACGCAGCCACTCACTCAAACCCTCTCTCTACTCACCCCCTGCCACAGGGGAAGGGAAGGAGTACGTAAAAGTAAAAAAAAAGTAAAACTTGTAGGTTGAGATAAGGGCAGTGTAATGCTGAAAAAATAAAGTAAAATACAATACCAATGGTAAATGGTGACAATAGTGACAATAAAAAGGAAACAAGTGGTGCAAAACGCAATTTCTCACCACCAGCTGACCAATATCAAGTCCACCCCCCACCCTGAAACCAGATAGATCCCCCTCTTCCCCATAAGTGCCCCCAGTTTATATATTGGCATGGTTCTGTGATGTGTAACATCCCTTTGGTGAGTTCAGGTCACCTGTCCCAGCTGTGCTCCCTCAAAGGTGTTTTTGCATCCCGCCTCACTGGCAGAGCATGAGAGAAGAAAAAAGTCCTTGACTCATGATAAACACAACTTGGCCAAACCCAAAGCATCAGTGTGTTATCAACACTGTTCCCATCTGAATACAAAACACAGCAGTGTAGCAGCTGCTGAGCAGAAATTAACTCTATCCCAGCTGAAAACAGGACAATGAGGTAGGAATGACTTCGGAGTGGCATGGCCTCAGGCTAGTGCACACATATTCCAGGGATGTGCCCAGACACCACAGCTCCACTGCTCTCCCAGGGCTGCAAGGCTTCAGTTGTCTGTGTAGCTGCTTTAGATCATTAATTGCAATTTTTCCCAGTGGAAATCCCAAAACAGGAGGAAGGATGCCTCCTGGGGGCTTAATTTATGTGTGAGCCAAGCCAGCTTACAAGAATATGAAAGGAAATTCCTCTTGCCATGACTCCATGAACAGAGCTATTTGGGTTTCCTGTTAAATATTTGCTTGCTAGCCATGAAGCACACTCCATACAGTATTTATGGAACATTAGGAATTTGTAGTCCTTCTCAATACTCCTTCCACTAGCTCCCATCACTTGAAGACCTTTTGAGAGCTACTCCAACCTGTGTCAGGAGTTGACTATAGGACAATAGCTGAGCCTGTAACAACTGTGGTTCATGCTGAAATCAAATTCCTTAAATATTCATTTCAGGCAGCTTACCAGGAATCAAGAGACTCAGCTTTAATTGCATTCTGCCTAAAATTTATTATCAGCTGGTACCTCAGATTGTCTTCTTAAAGTCTGTCTCCAACGTAATCATCCTCTGCACAGCCCTGCAAGAGCAAAATTTGTTTCTCAAAAATATAACAAAGGTATTTCACAACCTGAAAACTTGCATGTCAAAGAAACTGACAGAATCTGTTGTACTTTCTCCTCACAGCCTCATGACTGCTGATTTTTATCTCCTTTTATGCTTTAAGCTGTTTAAAATTGGTGATCAAACAGCTCCTGATAAAGAAAAATGAACACAAATTCTTTTTCAGACAAGGCTTCTTCCTGTGCCAAGGATCACAGCAATGTGCAACATGGTAATATTGCACGTCCAGGCTTCTCTCACAGGTTGCCTTTGGTCTGCACCAGCTGTAGTCAGAATTAGAGAGAGATTAGTACAAAGCAGAGAACCTGAAAGTGAGCCTTCACACAGATTTGCTTGGCTGACTGCTTTTTGCCTATCACACCCTTTGCATGGGGTTACGTGTCAGATTTGATTCCTGTTGGACTGTGTCTGAAGATGCCTCTGGCTCTCCCAGCACAATGAGGCACAGAGGGCTGGGCTGGCAGCCCCTTCAGAGCCAGTCCTTACTATATGCCCTCAAGGTGGCCAAGAAAGGTGCCCCAGCAGCATTGCTGGTATGTCATTCCCCCTCAAAAATCTCACAGTTACCCTTTAGCGCTTCCCCTCCACAATCCCAACAGGATGCAACGAACCCAAGAAGCAAACATCTTCCCTCTCCCACAGCAGTGTGCAGTGCTCCCTGCAAGGGCACTGTGCCAGGCCACCAATTGTGCTGTGCTTAATCCTAGTTATTTTTACAGCATTTCTTGTAATTGTCAAAGATGCATGGAATGTTTAACCTTGATTGTCGCAGTTTGATGTTGTTTGTTCAAAAGCTGCACTCTGAGAGCTAAATCAATTTTTTGCATCACACTGTAATCAAAAACTTCTGCCATACCACCTCAGTCAACTTGCATACTAACACATCAATTTTTAAAATAAAATTTTAAAGGCTCAGTGGAACTACCTGTGCTTTTGTTTTACACACAATAGGAACCTAACCCTCATGTAAGAAATCATGAAGAGAAAAGAAAATATGTCATAAATACAAACACCTTGGCATCTTTCCACTGTTCAACACAATTTACAAAACACTTTGAGTGAATAAAGCATTAGTTTGTAAAACACCAGCTAATTTTGTTCTCAGATTAACAATTAAACAGGAACCACCTCTGATTCACTGTAGACAAGTAGCAATTTAACCAAACTTTATAGTTAAGGCTCATTTAGATTTTGTTGCCTGGTCTGTCTGAGGTGGTCTGCATAAAAATGTGTTTTGAAAACTATGGTAAGCAGCAGTCTTAGTAGGCAGATATTTCTGAACAGTACAGAACCCAAGGTGGAAAATCTATCCATCTTCCAAAATCACATGTATTTCTGCATTACTCAGGTGGGAATTACTAGCTCCTTACCCTCACCTGAGTGCTCACTAAAATTAGTCATAAGACACAAAAATAAAATACAAGTCCACTGCCCTAGAAGGAATGAAATAATTTCAATGCCATAGATGTTTCTGAGCACAAGTCTTCCACTTGCAACCAAAAATGCAGTTCAGACTTTCAAAGTCACTGGTGTCATAGACCATTTAGGATATCCAAACACTAGGACATAACCATAACATAGACATAAACATAACATAAACATTAGGACATTTTTCAAGGCAATCAAACACACTTGAAAATAGGAAGAGTTTACAATCTTTTTGGTACATAAAGAAATGTTTCCCAGAAAGAGTACCCATATATTTTGTATCAATATGCTGGGACGCACTACCCAGTAATTCCCACTGTAAAAATCTGTTAAGGCCCTGGAGTGAAAGAATAGAATTATTATACAGAAAAGAAGCCATACATGCACTGAGCCCCACAGAACCATGGGGCTGACTACTCACACCGAACCAATTCATAACTAATTTTAACCAGAGATGGTGAATTTCCAAACCATGACTGCACTTTACTTCACATGAAGCTGGGTTCCTGTGAAGGTGGCTGTTGTGACAGTGCTGGAAGAAGTTCTGCACATCAGCAGTAACATGGCCTTTGACACCCAGAAATCGACCTGTTCCTCCTACTCACTGTGACAGGTCCTTGGCTTCATTCTGCTACAGATGCTATCTCTTTTCAGTCAAACACAGAAGCATTTCTTCAGAATGTGCATTGACTCTGGGAAAAGCCTGGGAGAATTTTCTCTTTGGTTTCAAACTCCTTTATCAGGCCTAAAGAATCCATTTGCCTTACTGCTACTTTCTTAATGAAAGACATAAAAGATTATTAATGACTGTAATAAAGAAGATACTCCACAGATAGTGGAAACTAAGTGAGCAACACAAAAGCCAAGAAAAAGCAGAGCACAAAAGTTAAGAATATATGCTATAGAAAAGGGGGAAAAACCCCCAACACCCTTCAAGAGACATTTTCTACCAATAAGTTCTTGTGAGTTTATCTTTGAGAAAATGAAAACTCCTCATGAAAACTCCTGTTGCTTTGCCACACACACATCCCCCCTCACACAATTCTCCACAGTTCATCCATTAAAGTAGCCACTCTTACTCAAGTCATCCACTCCCTGGATATTTATAGCACTTCTGCTATTAATTCACTCCTTTTGTGGGTGATCTCTTGAGATATGCTTCCCCCTGCATCCTGTGGTTATTCCTGCCAGCTAAAAATAGCCAGCTGAGTGGGTCGGTACATCCCTTCCTCCCCTGTGAAGCAGATCTAATCTACACAAATACTCTGGTCCTCATTTTCTGAGTGGGGACATCTTCACTGCTGTAAGAAGACACTTTAAGAGGATATTGCTGAGACTATAGTACTGGATGAAATAAAATTAGTGAGGTATTTCTCCAGCTCTCCTGGGGAAGAGAAAGAGAAGGAATAGTCTCGTATAAAGTACAGGCAGATGCTTTATCTTTGCAACCTCATGTGAACCAGAGCATAGCATTTGTGAGGAAAGCTTCTCAACTCTCCTATCTCAAACAAGGGGCCACATGGTTATACCTGGAATCATGTCACATTCCACAACAACTTTTAAGACACTGTAGTTTCTTTTCCTTCGGTACCAGGGAATCATGTCCAATTATCCAGTCTTGGAACAGGAAGAATTAATATCAAACAAACTATTTTAAGCTACACTATTTTAAGCTGGCAATATATTAGCGGACCTTAACTGATAAGACAATAAACAAGGTTCAACAGAAAACTCGCCAAACAAGTCTGGAAAAATATCAGCCGCTGTCAGCACCACCATTAGTTAGTGCAGGACAGCAAATGCAGATCACAGAAATTCTCCAAAATGTAAATCATGGGTGTCTTCCAAGCTCATAGTGGTAGGTACCTGTCTCGCCTCATGCACCTCTGGTATCTGTTATTACAGTCCACATTCTTATCATATGCATATCCCTTGAAGAATGCAAAAATCTTCTTAGAGCAAGAGACACAAGGTCCATCAGATTCAATTCCAAAACAAGAACATATTTTCTCATTTATTTTCTTTAAATGGCTGAGGAAAACAGAATCAGCAAAAACCCCCACATAATTCATTTGAAGTGAACAAATTTATCAAAGATTCAGTCCGGAACCCTAAAAGAAGACTTACAAATTGTTCACATAGGAAACTTCTGCTTACGGAGGTTTTACAGAACTACTCTAAGGGGACATACAAACTAATTTCTAGTGACACAACAGCTGGTGTTTTCAGATTCATCTGAAGGCAACCCACTGACTGAACACAGTGAAAGGAAACCAAGAGAAGAACATAAAAGGTTTGAGATGCACACACAGAAATTCAGTAACATAGCTGTTTTTACCGAGGCTTCAAAATCAACACTTGTAAACACATAAATACAAAGCAGATTTTGAGATCACCAAATAGTACTCAAAATAATCCAAATTTTGTTTCCAAAGTTCTTCTATAAATTTTTGTATATATACACATTATGGATGAGATTTCTTAGGACAAAATGCCCTTTCAATGGTATTTCTACTTGCCCAGGATTTTTGGAAGTCTGGTATGTGCTTAGGTATCACAAAAGTGTCAGACCTTTTTGAGTCTTTCCTACATCATTTCCTGCCCCTCAAAATGCTGATCCATAGGACATATAGATAATGTCACTATCAAAATATCATTTCTGCATAAGTAGGTTTCAAAGCGTTAGGTGCTGAGGTTAGATAGCGCGGGCCCCAGTCAACAGGAAAATGTCTATCAGTTTCAGTGTTTTCAGGCTAAGTTTTGACCAGAAATTCAGAGCTGGAATGCATAATTTCTGGACCATAATCAAATTAATTGTTGATAATAAAACATTTCATTTGCCATTTCTTAAAGTGAATGTGGAAATCAAGTGAAAATTGTACATTGATTTAAAAGCGCAAACCCCACAGAATTAATTTCTTATACAAACCTCCTAAGTCTGAAAATAAACAGGAATGCTGCAAATTATTTTGCTCCACAGCCACTATCCTGTGTTACTTCTTTGTCTTCCAGCACAAAGACAGCTCTGTCTGGAGGCAGCATGAGACAATGACCTATATGAAAAAAAAATGGATAAAAACCAGCATTTAAAAAGAAAAAGTGATGGATACAAGGATTAGCCACACAGCCACTGTAGCCTATGTACAATATAAGTAAGCACAGGGGTGTATAGTTTCCATGAGAATTAATAGTGGTGAGGTGCTTTAAATGAGAACAGAATAGTCATTCATTTACTGATCTTTCTCTTTGTGTCTGGTACAGAGAGTGTATGCCCGTGTAGACCAAAAAGACTGTGTTGCTGTTAGATAAAATCATGTCACAGATCTCCTGATATGCTCTTAGCAGAACAACATTTTTGATGTGCACACAGCCCAAATGACAACTCTGTGTGTTGACATCCCTTCCTAGACACACAGGTCTTTGACTACAGATTTGTGCTTGTCCAGGTCCCACAGACCTTGGGAGCACTGTAACATCAAACCACTCCATTTTTTTTGGTAACAACAGCTTATTCATTAGCTATTGAAATTGAATACTAAAACCATAAAAATACCTAGGAAAGTGATACAGTAGTAGTAACTTGATCCAGAAACTGATTTTCGTCAATGAAATAGTAAAATAAGAGATATTATTATTATTATTATTATTACTATTATTATTATTATTATTATTATTATGTAAACAGCTTCTTACATCTTCATCTTATTATGTAAAATTTTCTATGTACAACTTACTCAATTTTCTTTAGAAGACTATTCGTTGTAGGAACTGAAAGCATCAGCCAGATTTACAGGCCTTTACACAATTCCAGGAAGCGCATTGAAGAAAATACAGAGAAATATGACAGATTTTGAATTTAATATCATGTTGAGCTATGGATTCTGCTTTCTGGTATTTCCTGGAGTTAGCTAACTCGAGCTCCTGAGGCTTTCAGCTGCTTGAGGCTGAGGTATGAATGTGCAAGCAGTCCTTTACCTTGGGCCCATTCTGTTTCCTATGCCGTTCCACTTCCTATGGTGCCTATCCCAGTGGGGTGGGTGGAGAAGGCGTTTAAACAAGGCAGAGATCTGAAATTGCATGCAGCTGAAAGACATGGATGCTGAGACATATCCTTGCCTGCTTTGCACTAGCGTATTCCAGCAAGTTACAGCAGTGATGGTCCTGCTGCAGTGCGGGTGTTTAGCTCCCCTTTTCATTTCCCCTTCCCCCAGAGCAGGCAGAGCTCCCCAGTAACAGCTGGAAGGATGCCACTGGTAACTATTCTGTGTCCATACATGCTACATGACCATCAGTACAGATGCAAATGAAGGACTGGTGTTCCAGAACCAGAGAGCTCTGTATTTAAGCTAAGTAAGGCTTTGATTATGCCTTTTCTTCCCAGGCTTGCCAATGGGTGTGGCATAAATAACACTATTCCAAAAACATCCCAGAAAATAACATGCCCTGGAGATACACATTCCGACTCTTCTCTGGAGGTGGGAAAAATTATTATGAGCAGTGTTTCTCCTCAGATCCATCACCTCAGATATCAGTGAATATCTGAACTGCATGAACTGCAAGTTACCCATCTATTTACTTTCAGCTCTGCCAAAGTCTCCGGAGACAAGGTTTGTGACACTATCACGCTTAAGCAAGTTGCTCCTGTTCCAGCAGACACCTGGGAGCATGTGAGCTGTAGCACTAAACCAACAAGAAGCCAATTCTTGGTGCCACTGATGTTTAAAGAATTGCTGTCCTTAGAAGACTTTTGAAAGAGTAGCAATGAGCAGAAAAAAATGAAATAAGCAGGCAGAAGGCATGGAGAGTTTGAATGGCAAAAGAAGGTTGGTGCCAGAGCTTTCAAGACTAAGAGAAGAAATTAGAGTTATAGAAATATGTAGGAATATAAGAAAACTTAGTATAGGAAATTTAATAGTAAAAAAAGATTCAGTAGCTGGAGAACCTGACATTCTGAAAAAGAAAAGGCATATAAAAAGGTAAAGTGCAAGAAAGAACACATATGAGAAGATATGGATAAATAGGAGCCTTAAGAAACAGGAGGATTTAATATCAGTGGGGATCTTTGTGTTGTGTTAGCATAAAAAGACCAACGTTTCATCTTATTTGTACACTGCCACACAGAATATGGATCAGTGTAAAAGAAGTTAATAAAATAAGTAACTTATATAGCATGCAGTAAGGACATGAGCCTGAGTTACAAACCTGACCATCTCACAGACAGGACTGGGTAGTGGGTATGGTACTAGTATTAGATGCTACAGAGGGAGCAGGGTGTCACCAAGAATACGCATTATTTATCAGAGCCAGGGGCAGAGCAGTGTCCCATGCCAGAGGAGCAGTAAGGCTGCCAGTGCTGGGTGACACTGTGTGTGGGTGTCACCACACAGCACTGCCTCACACCACACAGACACTCCCAAGATGCATTCCAAACTCTAGAACAACTTGCCACTATTTTATGTACAGGTACGGACGGCATGGTGTGGATATGGGTGAAAGAATCTGGCAGGCTCACCCATCTTCATGTCTTCTTCCACCAGGAATCCTACTCCACTCAGCCACACAATCCTCAGTCTCACCTGCAGGCCATACTGCCATCTGGGCATTATTTACTCAGACCCTCGCTGTGACACTTCAGCCATCAAGTTCCATGAAACAGCAACAAACATGCCATCCATTAGCTCCTAAAAAGCTCTTAAAGTCTGATTGGCAGCAGTGGCACGCTGTGCTTCTGCGGAACTTCTTGTTTCAGCAAGTAATAACACTTCTTAAGGAATGCTGTGTGGTATGGGAGGAATTTATCTCCTGTGTAAAGAGAAACAGATGTCGAAAAGAGCAGGACATAAGAACATTAAGGGGCTGCTGTGACTGGTCTAGGGCTCTTTTCTGAATGGTGCTTGTTTTCTACTTTTCTAATAATGTTGAGTAACTATTGTAAAGTCAATACATATGCCAGATTTTTAACATTTTTGACTACTCTCAGCCCCTCTTAGTCCTGGTAATTTCTCAGAATTTCTCAGTGTCTTTCAAAACCAGGTTTATTATCTCTTTTTAAACACTAATTCTTTTCCTACCCACCTCCACTTCTCTCTTCTTTCCTCATAATCATTCTCAGCATATAAATTTCTCATGGCAGCTAGAATTCCAGTGCCTACAATGAAATGCCTTTACACTCAGAGTAGGTACAGATTTTAGCCTAGCATGCTGTTAACACAGTGTCTTCTGTTTGAAGCACTTTTCCTGTGTGGCTGTGACGCATGGCCACTGTGGAATAGGTAAACTGGCTTATGAAGGAAAATGTGCTTCCTAGGAGTTTCTTCCCAGGTCTTCCCAGGCAAGTTTTAGGAGGTGTGTAAGTAGCCTTAACCCATGCTGCCCGCAGACAGATATGCTGCAATGCTCTGCAGACACAGAGACACCTAAAGGCCTCTTTATTTCCACCCCTCTACTACCTGGCTAACTTAGGTCTAATCTAGGTATCTATTGATTTGGCTGTTAAGGGACCACGTGTTGGGTTTCCACAGCTTACTTCCACATGTCCCACTATGAGTTGGCTCCTGATGTGTCTCATCAGCAGTGACCTGTCCAAGCTGGTGGTAGCCAAGATGTAATTTGCCATACAGTCCCTGCACACTGCTAGTGAGCCTTAAACAAAATTTGAATTACGTTTTCCAAAGCAGGCTTTGAGGGAATTTGGAGACATTGAAAGGGAAGGTAACTCATTAACTGAATAAACTTGATATGGGCACAGCCACACCATTGTAAAGCATGGCACACCTCAGAACTGTAACTCACAACCCCTCATGGGGTCAGCAGAGGTGATTCATTGTCAGGGGCCTGGTGGCACTACCCATTGGAGGGGCACATCTCCAGCCCCATCTCCTGCTGCTCCCACCTGCACCAAGGGTGGCCATGACCCCATAACCAGCCTCTGTGTTACCCCTTTCTCATACCCATAGGTGGGGGCCTGGCCCCTCTCCAGGCTCTCAGACACTAAAGATGTTATAATCACAGCCTACCCTACCTGTCTGAGGCATGGCATGCCTTTCAATGGAGACAGCAAGGCTGATGTTAAACCCACTTGAACCCACAGCGTTCTGCAGCCCAGAGTACTTTAAACCACAGTGGCCAGTGGTTTAAAGAAGCAAGACCAAGCTATAGACTGTCTTTACAGAGATGGTAACAGCTTACAGAAAAATGGTTGATAAGATAGCGGGGCAGCAATAAGTTTCAACTTATCTCAGCAGGGCAAGAAAATCATGCCCCACTATTACAAGAGTTAAATACAGCATATCAAGCATCACAGTGAAACAAAGCACAGTCTTCCAGCATTACAAAAGCATTGAGTCAGTACAAGCTCAGGGGAAAACCTTCTTGCTTTGTGCTTTTTTGCTGTCCCAAAAGAGATCCGTTTTCAGCAAGATGTCCCAAGAACCCAGCTGTTGTAAATATATTTTTTCCTGGCTTTTTTTTTTTTTTTCTGGCCTATCCCAGCCTTTCGAGACTCCTGAACACTTGCATCCTTCTAAGAAGGACTTGAATGTGTAGGTGAAAAAGAAGGTCAATATTCCTCAGCGCTGCATGCCAAACGTGTCCTGGGCTGCATCCAAAGCAGCGTGGGCAGCAGGGGAGGGAGGGGATTCTGCCCCTCTGCTCTGCTCTGCTGAGACCCCAGCTGGAACCCTGCACCCAGCTCTGGGGTCCTCAACAAAAGAAATATGTGGACTTGCTGGAGAGAATCCAGAGGAGCGCCACAAAGATGATCTGAGGTCTGGATCAGGCCCGCTCTCACAAGCACAGGCTGTAAGATTTGAGATTGTTCAGCCTGGAGACAACTTCAGGGTGACCTAATTGTGGCCTTCCATTACTTGCAGGGGATCAGCAAGAAAGCTGAAGAGGGACTTCTTACAAGGGCATGAAGTGATAGGACAAGGGGGAATGACTTTAAATTGAAAGATAGTAGATTTACAGTGCATATCAGGAAGAAATTGTTTACTTGGAGGTGAGGCACCGGCATAAGTTGCCCAGAGAAGTTGTGGATGTCCCATCCCCAGAAGTGTTCAAGGCCAGGCTGGATGCAGCTTTGAGTAACCTTTCTCCTGGAAGATGTGCCTACTTATGGCAGTGGAGGTGGAACTAGGTGATATTTAAGGTCCATTCTAACCCAAATCGTTATGTTATCCTATCTCCATATCCCTTTGATAACATATGCTTAGCCTCTGCTTGCTTAATGTTTCTATTAACTAAAATTTGGTTCTTTACTGTAAATTCTATTAAAAACTATCAAATTTATTTTGATTTTAGTTATACTGTAGTCCTTAGCTAGTTTAGAAGGAGTTCAATCAGATGACCTAGAGTTTTTAATTCTTCTCTTCACGCTTTTTTGCCACTTGCTGAGAGTTGAGTTTGTCTATTCTTTCAGCCCATCCTTTTGGTTTCACTAAAAGCTGAAAAAAACCAGGGTCAGTGTGCTCCACAGGGCATGTGCACATTCCCATCATGTGATGCTGTGTTAGGGAAGAGTAGCACTGCTCCAGGGATGGTGTGTGTACAGTTGTGCCTCAGCCATGCTCTGCCTACCCTTTGCAGGGATGCAGGGATGCCCATGCACAGGACAGGGTCTCATGGAGGCAGCAGGAGCTCTGCAGGACCTGTGTGTGACGGGTGCTGCTGCAGCAGTGGCATTCTCTCGAGCTGGCCCAGGTCACCCTGGGCATCTGATACCTCTGATACCCTGAGGCTCAGTGCACAGGAGGAGATGGCAACTACTGGGGAAGGATGGACTGAAACCTACTGGGGAAGGATGGAACTAATGCGGAGGAAAGAAAGGAGGGACAAGCCTTCAGACAGGGATGTAGGCATCTTCATGTCCTCATGTCTGGAGTGTTGAGCTGCAGAATGCAGATGGGGAAATCCAAGGAGCTGTTTGACTGAACTCATTTCCCCTTCTCCTTTTACAGCATTTCACTTTTTACATCATGTCTGGCTGGAAGTACTATGATAACAGCTATCTTTCCTCTAACATGTGCAGTCTGCACAGTGCTGGATGTTGAGATGAGTCAGTCTTAACAATACCAATAAATATCTGGCCATGCTCTGAGCATCTGCTCCTTTATCCCTAGGGGAGGGTGTCAGTTGCACAGGCAGACAGAGTTCACCTTAGCTAAGCAGGTGATACCAGAAGTTAATATAAAACTAGTGACTGAAATATGTCCTATGAGCCTATATTTACTTATACATGTGCCGTGGTATATAAGTGCATGAGGAGGTGAGAAAAGTCATAGTTCTTGAAGTTTCCAAAATATCCTCTGCTTGTATTTTATAATTATTTATAATTATTTATAATAAAGATTTCTTCTTTGATGTAGCATCCAAACGGTTTCAATCTCTGCAGATTATGGTTTAAAAGCACTCCAAATAAATGTTCTCCCATTTTGGTTTTATTTTTATATTCAACTGAAATATTAATTAATCTTACATATCTTTCAATGATTTCTAATTTAAACAGTACTACATTTAATATTGGCTTAACACTGAGTTGGGGTCACAGAAATAAGAACAAAAATGGTGTTACAAAAAAAAAATACATTACACCATTTCATCTTCTAGACAGAAAAATGCGTAATACATCTGTTAATATAAAGATGATAGTTCAGCAGCAGTAGAAAAGTAGAGAGCTAAAATATGCCATCACAGAATCAGATAAATATCATACTGCTTTGAATTGTAATTTTAAAATCACTTTGCTACTGTTTAGCTTTCATACCAAAACATTCAAAATAACTTAAATAACTTACTGATTTTCCAAATGACAAAGCATTACTTCAAGAACTCCAGGCAAGTAAATCAATGACAGACCTGTAAAGCATGGGATGAATGTAAGTATGAAAATTATGGCTAATGCATTAATAAAACAAACACGATCTTAACAGACAGATATTAAAAAGATTTTATCATGCCCTAAACAGTTAACGGAAAAAGAGATTCTTGAAGGACTTAATTATAACTACTACACGAGAAGCACAGTATTAATCTTGAAATGTTATCTGTTTTGTCTGTAGAGAAGCCACAATATCTTTCATCTGAGAGAAACTTCAGCTTTTATTGCATATTTATATATTTTATCTATCTGCAAGTAGAAGTGACTTCAATCACTTTTCTGACTTTAAAGCATGTACTGAAAAGCCATCTATATCAATGGCACTCATCATGCACTTGCCTTCATTGGACCAAATGCTGCATATGGAAAAAAAGTACCCTTTCTTTAATCAGTTGTTCTCCAAGTAAAAACCATGACAGAAAAGCAAATCCATTAGCTGTTGCAGGGTGCTGGGAGGCCCAGGACCATTCAGATAACTTCACTTGGACATTTGCTGAGCCCATGGAATTCTCTGAGCCTTCTCTCTCTGAGTCTCTCTGCTGACTCTTCTCTGCCATGCTACAGAAACATCTGAGTGAGCAACAGACACACTTTTAAATGTGCCATGGCTTGTCTCTTAGACAAGATCACATTTAATTCCAACACAGAAGAAAAGAGCACAGAGAGGATTTGGGCCATGGCAACTTTGGAGCTAGAATTGTGCAGGGTAAATACCACCCCTGCTTGTGGCTCCCAGCCACTGTGCCCTGCACTGCCTTCTCACTGTACTTTACTCCAAGTGGTTTCATCAGCTTGTTTAACCACTTTTTCTCTCATTTTCATTGGTTTCCACAGTTCAAGAGTGTGTTGTTAGAAATTTGTGTCCTTGTGTTTTAAAGTATTCCATCTTGTGTTCTTCCATCTTTTTTTGGACCATTGATTAGCCCTAGCCAACCTGAATTTTCCCTGCATGGATAACTTTTCTAACTATTCCATCGCCTTTTTTACCTTTCTGTGTTTTACAAAACAGGACATGAAGTAACCACTGACACTTGTGGTACTCAAGGTGCCAAGCTTACGGAAGAGCCCAAACATGTTTTCCAATTTGTTCTTCCCTTTCTTACTCATTCCTAGAATTCAGTTTCCCTTTGACAGTTAATGAATGTCAGTTGCTTTTTGAGGACTATCCACAAAGACCTCTCTTCTCAGTATTAAACACTCCACATGGATTTGTGCATCTGTTACTAGAGTTGGTTTACTATGTTTCACTATGTAGCACAGAAATGAACACTGCATTTTATCAGCAGGTCACTCACAACCTCTAGGTCTTGGAAACATTTTGTTCTCAGTTTTAGTTTTACTGTCAAATACTCCGAATAACATCAGCAAATAGCGCTTGCCCATTATTCATCCTGCTTGCCCAATCACTCAGGAATTTGCAGGACAGAAAGGACTTCTCATCCTCAGAAAACTGAACTGTCAGCTTCCTGATGCTATGAAAATTCATCACTGCTCCTGGCCATCTCTTTCTATGCCTTTCTTAGTCATTAATCTCTCTACCCCACAAAAATGTAATTTCTTTTAAGGTTGAGATCTTCATGGAAAGCTCTCCATGGGTGCCCCACTGGCTGCTGCACGATGTTTGGCATTGAACCAATAGGATATATCAGCCATTGCCAAAGAGGCTGAGCTCTCAGAAGGTTTTTACCAACAATTGCTTTGGCCTGAGATGTCACACCAGGCAAATACCCTGCCGCCTGTGATCAGGGACTCTACTGCCCTTCGCTCCTGGGTGCTTCTCCTGCTTGCCCTTCAGTATCCTGCCACCTACCTTCAATGACATCAGCAGCCACTGCAATCACAGGGGTCAAGAGGCATCTGCAAGAAACCACTGCCTGCTGATGAACCAGACACCCTTGCAGCACAGCTGTGTGAGAAGTCAGTTTCTCATGACGGGTAGGAAAGCTGGGGCATGAGATCGCTGTGCTCACTTGGTGGGACTGCACTGCTCACAGTGCTCTCCATCCAAGCTGGTTTCAGACACCACCATGTCAGACACCATCAGGAGTCCCAGTCAGAAGCAACATCTGATCTTCATCATACATCACTTCCCTTGTACTGTAGTGGGGACTTCTAGCTAGCAGCTCCTGTGGGCTGCTGGTGGTGGTAAGCCCAGCTGAAGGAAATTTAAAACCATTATGGGCGGCAGGACACAGTTTGCCACTTCCTGGAACTATTGCCAAAAATCTGTGTGGTGGCAGTATCTGGCCCCCTCATCTATGACAATTTGGTAAGAGTGACTATTTCTTCTGGCTCCTTTCTCCAAGTAACGAAGAGGTAGTTAAGAAAAAACAAGAAGAGAGGGGAAAATAGAAAGGAATAATAGCAGAACACAGAGCCAGGATAGGGGCTACTTACATCCCCAATACGTGAGTTGGATCTCACTGGTGTGTAGCAGGTGGCTGCCAAGAGGCCAAGAGGACTATAGAGCTTCGTGGGGTGGTTTTCAGGGATGTAGAAACAAGGCTTTTCTTCCCCTTCGAGAAAAAGTGGTGTGTACCTTTTTGTGACATGGAAGGAGTTTTTCACTCCTGTTCTGCTGAAGAAAGCAGCTTTCACACAGCACACAAAGCAGGAGGATAGGAGATAAGGCTAAGACCACTACAGATTGCAGCATAGTCCTATCCATAGGTAAGTGGGGCCATATCCACCAGGTCCATCAGCTTGGAAGAAATTTTACCACTCACTGTAGTTCTTCTTTCCTACCAAAGTCCTAAACCAGAGAAGTTCTATTACTCTTCTTCAGGAGACAAAAAACAGCCACAGGAACAACCATTTGCTCCGCTATATCAGTTCAAACTTCTAGCGATAAAAAGTCTAGTTCTGCCTTCCTCCAGGACTTTTCCTCCCTGCAGAATAGCAGGGCAGGCAACCCAACAGCCGGGCCCATGGCATGACTCCAACTGTGATGATGCTCAGGTCCAGACAGGAGGCTCCCAAGAAAAACACTGATTGCTATGAGACGATAGGCAACCCTACACGTCCGCCCGCGCTTAGCAGGGTTGCTGTAGTGCTTCTGTTTGCCAGCTTATCATATGCACTTCTGACAGAAAGATTTGCTGTACCCACAAGCATCTTACAAGTACATTTAAATAAGACACTTGTGGGATCCAAGTTCCAACTCCTTTTTCAAAGTGCTGCTCCCATCACTGGCACAATCCACGTGCTTATCGCTGTCCTTGGGTTGCTATTATCCGTTCAATAGCTCTGTCAAGAGGTACCTTTGCAGGAGCATGCTGTAATCGGCAGTTCTGGGTCAAACCAGAAGTACTTTTACCGAGAATTTCTGAATGTTTTACCCTGTGCCTCACGACTCAAGCTCTCTGAAGGTCGCATTACCGGACACAGTGAAACAGAGGAGCAGAGGTAGCGTACGTACAACCTCACTCGAACATTCTAATCGCTCAACCCGAGTAACCCTCCACCTCGCATTCTTCTGGACGTTATAAATACTCGGCGGTGGGCTCCGCCGCCTCACAGTTTCACGCCGGCTGCCCAAAACGCCGTTTAAGCTCTAATCCCTAAACGCTTGGTGCCCGTGCCCAGCCGGCCGCATCCACCCCGGGCGCTGCTCCGCCGGGCGCGGGGCACGGTGAGCGGCCAAGGGGCGGGGTGAGGCGTGGCGGGACGGGCCGGGACGGGCCGGGGGCAGGCAGGCGGCGGGGAGCGGAGCCTGCCCGGCGGCGCGGGAGCTGCGTGCCGGGGGCAGGCAGCGAGCAGAGCCCGGAGCGGCGGTCGGCAGGCGGCCGGGGGCGCGGAGCCGCGGGGGCTGGCGGCCGCGTTGGGGCAGGGCCGGGGCCATCCCCGCCCCGCCCGGCCCGGCCCGGTCCTGCCCAGCGCAGCCCCGGGGCCCGAGCGGCGCCGCGCAGGCGGCCGGGGCGGAGGCGGCGGCTCGCAGCGCCGGGGGACGGCGCGGACCCTGCAGGTATCGGCGCCCGCCGCCCTTCTCCCGGCCGGAGCG
>WBND01001358.1:58810-76873 GCA_013398595.1 Tychaedon coryphoeus
TGTAGCTTAAATATTCATGCACTTCAGTCACAGGGCAAAACACTAACCATTTATTTAACTTTGAGAACTTATTTATCAACAATCATTTGCTTTGGGTGTTCATTCAGTAACACACCTGATTCAGAGAAAGTCTTTCATGCTACCCAGCAACCAGGACAGAGTCCATGCACAGCTAAGGACATCATGTGCCACAACGGCGTGCATGCTAAGGCTTCATTTGACACCTTGTGCTCTTGCAAGACATCACTAAAAACTGTTATAAACTTCAGCATTCACTAAAGACTGCTGATGATTGTAAGGTGAGCCCAGTTATTGGCAACTGGGAGAAGAATTAATTGCATAAGTTGATGATTATAGTTCTCTGTATGTATCTTGCTGTTGTGTTAATGGCCTTATAAGTATGTGGTATAAATAGTTGTATATTTGTAAAATTTCTCATTAAAAAGTCATTTATTGGTAAAAGTTTACAACATGCTAAACATTGTATTGCAGTATACAGTGTGACTAATTGTACAAATAGATGCGTTTCAATGGGGATATATAAAATGAAGTAGTAGCTTTTAACTGTCAAAAACTTTAACAAGTCATATCAATGCAGTATTTTTATTTTTTCCATTGTCATTCAAAGTTTCCATGTTTAGTGAAAGACAACCTGACGGTTGTCACTGTGGCATTTCACAACGTATTTTAAGTAAGCAGTAGTAAACTGTTGAGAGAGGATATATATTTGCTATTTAAAGTAGTTTAAATGTGACCCCTCAATACATGTGTAACAAGTGTATGTGCTGCTTCAACGCATATATTTTTGCTTACTATTTTTGATGTATTTAAAAATGTATGTCAAGCCTATGTAAACCTGTGTACATTGTGAATGCACTACCTAAGCTGAGATCCTTCAGTTCTGAAACAGAGACGTATCATTTCAGAAAGCAATGAACCACAGTGGGTTCCTGTGGAGTTCCCTCTTTCCTCTCCAGACCCTACCACAGCGTGGGCTTGTGTTAGAAATTCTCCCTGGAAAGTTCAGCGAGTGGGACAATGTCCATTTTCTTGCAGTGAGATCCAATGCTTCTGGACACTTCTGCAGAGACAAGAGGGAAGATGCGGTACAACAGGGTCAAGCCAAAGGGCATACCTCCATTTATACCCAGCCCTGCCTTGGATCTGGAAGGAAGGTTTATTTAGTTTGAAAGACCTGGAGCCCCAGCCCCAACCTTTTGAGAGCCTGTTCCAGAGAAGCCTGAAAACTACTTTATAGTTGTCACTGCCTTACCAGCCTGGGCACAGGTTGATGTTGAGTGTCAGAGTGGTTCCCTGAGCCCTGGAGTGGTAAAGACTTCACAGACATCTGGTTTCAGATTCCCTTGGAAGTGGCCTGTGGTACTTTGATCAATTGTATTTTATGGCTGGAGGCTTCAGTGGAGTTTGATGGGAAAATCTGGGACAAATTCCCATTTTCTCAGTAAGAATGTGTACATCAAACATTATTTGGCTCCTTCAAAGATTTGTGTTTAATGTCTCAAAATACACTTTGCCTTATGCACAATCAGAAGTAGTTGAGGCTTTTTTAATACACAGCCTGAAAGAACTTATTCTTAGCTTTACTCTGGTCTTAATCATTTAAAGCAGCAGCATTAGTCTCTTCTCAAGTATGTATAGTGTATCAGTTGTGTATTGTATGTAGCAAAAACCTTTAAAATGTAGAGGTTTGCATTGTGATTATCTTTTACAAATTAACAGTCTGTAAATGTTTTATGGTGTTAGAAAAGTGTATAAGAACAAATAACTGTATTTGAATGAAATAACTGTGAAAGAGAGTAGTAAATATGAAATAATTTTAACCAAAAATGTTGAAAAGCAGTGCACTTAGAGAAGAAGAAAATCTAAACCAAGTTAAGCATGGTGTAACTATATGGATTGTAGATACAGGCTGCAGGGTCTGTAGCTTTGTGAGAAATAGTTCTGGCTACATTGCATTGCCATGCCTGATTAGGGTTTTAGATTTTACATTGCTATTGGGCTGTATTGCGGAAGTTCTCCCCTGAAGCTGTGGTTCTTAAAATTGCAAGCTAAAATATTTGTACACTTATGTTAGTTCCCAAAGTGGTGGCACGTGGCAGTTTCCTTGCTATTGTAGAGCAGACAGGCCTTAGGAACACAATGGTTCGAAAAAATATGGTGGCTGAACCCACACAAACCCTCATGTCAGGGATGTTACATGATTCTTGCTATATAGGTGAAAAAATAAAATCTTTTAACCACCAAAGTCCAAAAAGCGAATTTTAACATCTGTATTCTAGTCTTAGCTATTGTCAGTATTGGTGCAAGGTACAAGTAATGCAAAGAGCTCCACTGTTAATGGCCATGTGATTGCTTGTTAGTACAAAACCCTTTCATTCTACTTTGATTTCCTTCTCTTATTTTGGAGCTGTGGGGATATTTTGTTAGTTCACTACCCTGCTGTACCTGAAGCAGGTTTCTAAGATTTGTGGCTTCACATGTAACACTGCTAGTACAATTTACAAAGTACTTATGACTGGAGAAGAAACTATTGTCAATAACAATCTTCAGTGAGTCCATCCCATTGGGAAGTACTAGATAAGGCATAGATTGTGGAAGATTTCAAAGCAGAATTTTAAATTAAGACGAGTCAAGGGTTTAACAGCTGTCGACCTTAAACAGCCTTAAGATGTCATACCCTTGAAGCTGGAAAAATATGGATAATATCTTCTTTCACCCTAAAATATTAGAAGATTCCTCCAAACACATCCCAGAATCTAAGCCTTTTATCATCTAGGCTGATTTGAGCATACAGAAAACCGAATTTGGTTTTCCTTTCCAATTGGTTTTACATGGAGCAAAGGCTACAAAGACTAACATTTCATTCATACTATTTCATGAATTGGAATATTTGTTTTATTATGGATTATTAAATAAATGCAAATCCAGCCACCTATGGAAAAAAATAAAGGTTATCACAATCTGCTTTCCAAGAGTCTTTTATTGCCAAGGGTCTTAGAGACTCATTAGGTACCAGAAACATTTTGAAAACTTGTAATAAAAAAACCACAAACATTTAAACTAAAGGTGTTGAGTAGCAGTCGTTTTTCAAAGAATTGTGAAAATGTTTTGGCCTTCTATGGAAAGCATTCATTTCAACTCTGGGTGTTGTGCCTGAAGGCAGTACTCCAGAGGCAGAAGGCTGGCTTGGCTGAACAGGGATCTTCTCTTGAAAATGAGACTAAAATTGAAAGTGTGTGCCCAGTGGAAGCAAGGTCAGGTGACATGGAAAGAATACTGAAATGCTGTTTGCTAGCACAGAGAAAATGTATGGGGTCAAAGCTCAATTAGAGATGAAGCTGCCAGAAATGTGGGGAACAACAGAAGTAGTTAATTCAGTATCAGTGTCAAAAGGCAGCTGAGACATAAAATCAGCCCATTGAGGGTGAGGATGGTCACCTTACAAACAGGGACATGGACAAGGCAGAGGTGTTTAACGCATTGCTTTGTCTTTTCTTCAACATGGATGACAGACCAAGGGAGGATCAGTGCCCTGAGCTTCAAGGGCCATGACTGCGAGAATGATCAGCTCCTACCTGACCCTGAAATTGTGTGGGACCTGGTGCTCCAACTGGGTCCCTACAAATCTGTGGGACCTGACTGGGACTTAGCCAAGAATCCTGCAAGAGCTGTTGTTGTCATTGCAAAATCTCTCTCAATGGTTTTTGTAGGGTTTTGGGAATCCAGAGAGGTCTCAGCTGACTGAATATTGGAGAACGTTGCCTCAAGTTTCAAATATGGTAGGAAGGAGAGCCCTGGAAACTACTGGCCTGTCAGCCTCATTTCAGTGCCCAGTAAAGTCATGGTCAAGTTTATTCTGGGAGGTATTGAAAACCTGGAAGACAGTGCAGTCATCAGCCACAGCCAGCACAGCCTCATGAGAGGGAAGAGTTCTGCTTGTCAAACATTATTTTCTTCTAAGACAATGTAGCCCACTTTGTTGATCAAGGGAAGCCAGTTGATCTAATCTTGGGGTTTCAGCAAATCTTTTCATAACATCTCTCTCAGAATCCTTCTGGAGAAAATGTCCAGCCCACAGCTGGATAACCCCATCATGTGATGGGCAAGCAGCTGGCTCACAGGTCAGGCACAGTCAGTGGGGTGACATCAGACTGGGGACCTGCCACTGGTGGGGTTCTACAGGGCTCCATCCTCAGCTCTGTGCTGTTCAACATCTTCATAAATGACTTGGATGTAGCACTCAATGGAGTACTAGGTAAGTTTGCTGATGATATTGCGCTGAGGGAAGCTACCATCTCTCTCAAGGGCAGAGAGACCCTGCACAGAGACCACAGTAACTTCGAGGGCTGGACAATCACCAACCATGTGAAGTTTAACAGGGGCAAGTGATGGATTCCACACCTGTGATGGTAGAGACCTGGTTGGGTGTGTAGACTGGGAGGCTGGAGACTAGACCCTGGAGAGCAGCAGTGTGGAAAGGGACTTGAGGATCCTGCTCAATGGCAAGCTGAACATGAGCCAGCCGTGCCCAGGCCAGCCCTGTCCTGGGTGCATCAGGCACAGCATCACAGCTGGGCAAGGGAGGGAATTGTTCCACTCTGCTCTGAGCTGGGGCAGCCTCACTTTGAGTCCTGAAGGCAGTTTTGGGCACCACAGTATAAAAAAGACATTAAGATATTGGACAACGTCCAGTAGAAGGCCATGAGGATGGTGAAGGGTTTGGAGGAGAACCTGTGTGAGAAGCAGTTGAATCTTGCATTTTCAGCATGGAGGAGGCTGAGAGAGGACCTCATTGTGGTTTACAATATCCTCATGAGGGGAGGGGACCTCATCACTGTCATGACCAGTGACAGACCTTGAGGAAACAGCGTAAGTCAGCGGAAGTTTTAGGTTGATATCAGGGAAAGTTTCTTTACCCAGAGGATGCTTGGGCACTGGAACAGGCTCCCCAGGGAAGGGGTCACAGCAAGCCTGACAGAACTGAAGAAACAGTAGGACTCTCAGGCACATAGTGTGACTCTTGTGGTGTATTACGCAGGGCCAGGACTCGGACATGATGATCCTGATGGATCCCTTCCAGCTCAGGATATTACATGATTCTGTGCATGAATCATGAAGCAGTGGAGGGTGGCAGGCACTGGGGAAGAGCTTTTTCCTTGCTTTCTGGGAGCAGGGTCTGTCTCCTGGCCTATCTGCTTGGAGGCCTGTCTGCTCCAGTCATGGCTGCTCCCTGGAAAGAGACATTTTGCAAGAAGCGACTGTAGTGAAGCTTTGTGCTGCCTCCCAGGCTTGTTTCCAACTGCTCTAGTAAGGAAATGGAAAACACCTGTGTGTGAAGTGCCAGGCACCAAAAAGCTGGTGGTCTCACAGTGAGGCAGTGGGCTGCTCCTGAGCGGAGATGTGCTGGTGTTGACCTGCAGGCACCATCCCACCTGCCCACTGAGGGCACTCCCAGCAGGGGCTGGGAGCCTTGGCCACCCAGGCTGGAGACACTCCCTCCTCGTGGCCAGACTCGCAGGGCCAGGCACAGCAGCAGTGCCTGGGGATGGCTGCTGCTGCTGCTGCCCTGTGGCCCCCCAGGACCTGGGGAGCGCTGGAGGCACCGTGCAGATGCATGCAGAGTTTGCAGGTGCCCTGATGCATTCAGAGATGCATTTCTTCTTCCCAAGAGCTGCATAACTTCCCAGGGCATGCTCAGGCTCAGCTTTTGTCCAAGTGGTCAAAAGGGAAGGAAGGGCCTTTGCAAGAAGATGGGTCAGTGGAGGAAGAGGACTAGAGTTATAGCTCAGCACAGCTAAGCTTCCTGCTGACATGGAGACATTGTCCTCTCCACAGTACACAGAGTGGCTGCTCTTGTCCTTGCAGTCACTCTCCACTGAAAAACATCGTGGAGTGGACTACCCTTTTCTATTCTCACCTATTCAGTATGCCAAGCAGGAAAGCTGCCTTTCCAGGACAGGACATGATCTAGCTCAGAAGCAGGGCCTGCATTAATGCTTACATGCTTTCACGAAAATAGTATTTGTTGAAAACAAACATGTTGTCTCTGTCAAAGTGGAGCTCCTGTGGTGGTGTAAGGTCAGTGTAGCTGAGGTCCAGGTCCTCATGTGCCATTTGGTCCTCTGACATTTTTCATCCCTGATTCTTCTGGGTTGAGCAATTGATTTACTTACTAATATTCAGTGTCCATGTGAACCTTTTGGAAGGCACACATTCTACTACAAAATGTGCCTCCCTTCAGGTCGATTAAAAAAGAGCGAAGCCCAAACCCAAACCAGCAAATAAACTTCATTGAGGAACCTGAGCATAAGAATAGACTGAAGCCCACTTTACATGCATTTCAATCTAGTAATAGTGCTCACTGTTTTATTACTTTGGTTAAACATATACAAACTGAATAACCAGAAAACAGTTGCATGACACTTATATTCCAAACTACATTGCTCAAGGACTTCCTCAGAGACAAAATTTGTCTCTATAGCTAAAATGTCACAGTCAGCAGAGGCAAACACTTGAGATTCACAAAAGTGGTTAGGAATATAAATTATCACAATATTTCCACATACATTGTTTTTCCTGCAATTCTCAGTTAAAAATGTTTCTAAAAGTAATAAATATTATTAAATAACAGTTGTACAATAAAACTTCCTTTTACAGCAAAATAGTCACTTTTTAGTTTTGTTGTTGCTGCCTACACAATGCAAAGAAAAACATTTACCTCAAAAGAAGAAACCTAGCTTCTTTCAAGTTTTAACTCTGCAGGACTTTACTAGGAAGCAGTTATCACAGCAATCCAGACAAAAAGGACACAAATATATGCTAATTATAATCTTCACATTCTTCACTTAATAGAAAATGCCACTTAATTTTGAATTAATGTATTCCTGGATGTATTTGGTATCCTTTTCCTCGTGGAAGAAAAAGGAGGACTCCTAGAAAAAGCTTTCACTTGACCTGGACTTTTTTTGATCTTCATGATAGCTACATAAAGTGTAAATCTGCATCTTAAGTTCAAATTCCTAGGCTACCTTTGTTTTCTGAGTCAACTGCACTGTCTCTTACACAGTGGGGTAGCAGAATGAGTCACCTAGTCCTAGCTTCTTTTTTCCTTTGGTTTCTATGACCTGTTGTGTTGTCAAATGAGGTTTAAACACTCTTTGTACAATGCTTTTGCTAGAAATGTGTTGCTCTGAAATCTTATCCCCTTTACTGAGACAAAAATTCTAAAAATAATTTTAAAAAAGCCCTGCATTTTTCCCTGGTAGCCTTAGGAGATGTTTACATTGGAGTGTGCAGAGGAACAGATCAGGGCTTGTGAACATAAATGTCTCAATAAGAGATGAGCAGTAGGCTTTGTATCCCCAGAGGTTCTGCTTTAACTCTATCAACCAATTAGCATGTTTATAATTTGGCAACAACTCTCTATTCTCATTAGTGGCTTAAATGCCTACTGGCTCATGTTTCCAGGCTTCACATTTCTTATCCCTGAAGTTTTCTCCCCCAAGACAGCTTTTCACTCTCTCTCCAAGCCTCTGGTTAACTGCAGGCAAATTGCATGTCCATGTTGTATTTTCCACTGGCCTGCCCTCATTCCAGCTGCATCCAATGCAGATATGACCTAGGTCCACAGACAGTGTATGCAAGTGAGTAGAGTCAGTCCAGCTGATCAAAGAGCATTAAGTGGAAATTCACCCACATTTTGACAGCTTTGAACCTGCATGGATGTGTGAAGAGTGTGAACTTCAGCTTGGGCAAAAAAGACCATGTAAGTCAAAGTGGTTTTGACAGTACACTAAGGTGTGTCTGAATTTAGACTTTATGCAGACATATTTTGAAACTGTCAGGCAGATAAAAAGGGAAGTATGTCTCTTACTTCAGCTTAGACTTCTTTTATGCAAATATGGATTATGATTTACTTAATACAAATTCTTGGTTCTACCACTTACTTTGGATTGATGTTGGAAGCTAAGAACAAAATTTTGAAAGCAGGATTTGTAAGCTTTTTGCAAAATATTCACAAGTTCCAAATCTCCTTCTGATAACTGCAAATTTCCTAGAAGGTGCCAAACTTTGCTGGTTATCGAATCTACTGACAAATGTCTAAATATGCATCAATTCTGTTATTAATATGTTATAGCTGGCATCTGGCATTGATGTGCCAGCAGCAATCACACTACAGTATAATTTTTTTTTTTAAATTCTCCTCATTTTACCATGGTGATAAAAATGTAGGTGTATTATTCCACAGTGTGGAAAAACATATGAATACAGGCTATAGAAAATTTAGTGCTGGCAGGTGATATTTACCAGACTGTTAAACATTTTGTTCCAGTGACATTTTGCACTGATGTCTTGGTCCCAGGACTATGTCCTTTGTTCAAGCTTTTATTGAATGTCCGGCAGACAGGTTTTGGCAGGATCAGTGTTACCTCCTATTGTGAACCCTGTAGGAAATTAAGTGGAGTGAAACATCTGTATAACTGGGCAAAAAGGCAGGCATTAAGCCATGGAAATTACATCTTCCCATATGGTGACCAGCCAGGCCTAGTTAGATTGAACATTCTCTTCTTACATTAAGGAAAGGGAAGTTGCAATTCCTCACTCTGAGCAAACTCCCATTTGTCAGAAAGCAATGCAGTTTTTAAACCATATTTTCAGGTTTCTTTACTTCTGAAGCATCTGAAAAAACTGAAAGTTTGGGAACGTGATTGTACCTAGATGTCCAGCCTATCACAGCAACATTGGATGAGTTTTATTAACTTAATAACTAGTCTAGATCTGCAATAAAAAGTAATCAAAATCACTTGGTTCACGTCCAAATGTTCTTTGTTTAAGGCATTGAATGTGTTTTCATTGTCATTAGTGCCTATAGTTGCAACACAACTGAAAACGAAACTGTTAATCAGATAGACTCAAAATCAATGTAGACAGTCTTGCAGGATATTTAGAGTTCCAGTTCTGACTTTGCAGCTGTTCATTGGAACGCCATCAAAAGATACTACAATATCACCTAATCTCAGTGATTTCTACTGAGTCTAGAAATGTTTTTCTTTCAGTAAAATCCCACTTCTTGAATTACCACAAGAAAGTGTCTAGTCCTTGAGATTGCATAAAAAATAATAAAAAAGGTCAGGGACTCCAGACCAAAGGTGAACATTAAAAGACTCACATTATTATACTGTCAGTTGTCAGGTTTGCAGCTAACTTCTCAGCATTTAAATCTATCTCATTACTTTTGCATCTCTTAAATTGGTTGCGGTGTTGGCCCCTCACAGAAGCGAGCCTAGCCTCTCTAGCAGGTTCAGTTAGTTCTGGTTGAAATCAGTTTAAGATTGGTCTAATGACAACTGGTTTGGAACTGCTATCCAAATAGCTTTACAGTTTATTTGACCTTCTCATAAAGGGGAAAGCCAAACATACCAGAATGACAGGGACAAAAAACATGGCAGGATCCACAAATGGAACTCTGAGGGGCACACATGCTCTTCCCTTCTGGACAGTTTTGAGACTGTGTGGCTCCCAGTGATGTGGAAAAGCCTGAGTATCCTGATGTGTGGCCAGACAGGATCTGCTGGCCCACAGTGTCAGCAGGGCACTGCTGCCATCCCAGACCACACTGCATCCAGACAAGATATATGCAACCTTTGCATCATCAAGGGGCAGGCTGAGCTGGGAAAACTGGCATTGCTGACAGAGCAGCTCAAAAATAGCCACATTTCCCTGGGGCAGTTTGTGAAATACAGCCTGGGAAATTTAGTATTTCTGTCAAGCAGTTTCATTTTGTGTCTCCTTGACACCAGCTTTAATTTCCACAACATGCAGCTAAGTGGCTGCTAACTTATTAAAGCTACAGCTAGGAGACTGGTAAAAAAATTAAGGTATTTATTTCAGTGTATGTTTAGTGCCTTTAATTCATACACCCAACTCTTGTCTCATGTTTCCAGAATATTTTGGAATCCAAAACAGACATAGGAAGGAGGTCGACTTTTTGAAGACACCTAATGGTCTTATGCAGCAGACTTTTACTGAAATTATATGCAATATTCAAAGAAAAAAAGATCTTCTCTTATCAGTAGCGATATCACAGTGAAAACTTTCCAGAAGATGGCTATAGGGAGGTTAGAGCATGGAATGACAAGCATTATATTTGAAAAAGTGGCAGCTGAGATGATTTAAACTGGAATATGGTGAGATATGGATAAATAAAGTCATTTTATGAGATTCTCAGATAAAGTAATTTTGGTGGATACTACTTTGGGACATAAGATCTGTTCCTATTTCCTTGCCACTCCCAGTCTAGTAAAACAAAATTTTAAGAATTCCACTAAACTCAGTGTCATACTGATTTGGGTTGAATTCAGCATTTAATTGCTCTCCTTTGCTCTCAGCTCCCATTCAGACCTAGAAACACCAAATAATAGCTATCTCTAGTAAAATTAATCACAAGCATTTAGTTCACTAGTGTCTTAGTTTGGCTTCTGGATGTCTTAATTACAGAATCAAGTGTATTTTTACGTAAGTGCAGATTACATCATTAGGTGTAATAGGCATCTCAATAATTTTCAGTTTTGAGATTACTCAAAATCAAACTTTTGAGTTTCAACTTCACTGTATTTAAAAGTAGAAGGTACAAGAAAGGTATTTCAGAATTTTAACATGGTAGTCCTGTCTGAATTCATTCTGAGTGAATTCTTCAGTCAGTCTGATTATGGTTGGAAACTTGATTATGGTTTTTAAACTTAGCAAATTCTTAGAACTAAATGTATCTTTAAGTATACTGCAGGGTAGGCAGATACTTAACCTAGACTTACCCTGTTGAATTTTTATGAATCAAGTCTGAAGATTTGATTTGAGAGACTGGTGCTAGAGAAGACCTTGGATTGCTGAAGGCTAAATCTTGACTCTGGCACAAGCATTGCATTTACAGGAACTGTGTCTATTGAATTTGACTCATAATAAGATTCATAGAATGGGAAAATAACTTTATATAATGCTTAAATGTGAACAGTACAAACATCCCTTAAAGCATTTCCCAGTACCAAAAGTTCAGGGCATTTCTGCCAGAAATGTGCCTTTATTATATGTGTATTTTTTAAACTTGATATTTAGAGAAAAACAGTGTATTTCCAATACCTATCACTTGCTGAAGGCCAAAATGAAGTTATGCTTTGGCAAGTAAATGCAAGTGACGTCATTTGCAAAACTGATCACTGAGTTCAGATAGTTTTCATTGCTTATAAGAAGAAAAGATTTTTCAGATAGGTCTTTGAACAGTCATGTACATCTTGTATTAAGCCTATTAAACACAAGTTATTTGAACTTGTCTGATCAGTATCAACATCTCATTTGAGACTTTTAGTTCAAGGACACCTAGATCTTCACCATAAGCAGAGAACTACTTATAAATAACCTTAGCACTGAAATTAATAAATTGAAGTTACAGTATACTGTTACAATATCATAAGAAAAATCAAAGCACATACCTCATACACATAGACACCACACCAAATCATTGCTAAAGATACAAATGTTTTGAATAGCATCATATAAGAATTCAAACTTGATGTCAGAAAGATAAAATCCTTTTGATATCAGTGACATTGAATAACGCTTTTAAAAAACATTTTATGCTAAATTTCTGAGTTGGAATACTAGTTACTGAATTCAGATTCCTTCCATGGTTAACTAGCATAATCCATCTGTAATCCCCATAGTTGTGCTTCTTAGGTAAAATCAGAAATAAGATTTGTAATATTAAATTTCTCAAGAAATTGAGACTGCTGAATTCTATTTTTTTTTTTTTTTATCTGAACAATCACACTTGTCATTTTTCTTTTGGTAAAAACACATGGCACAGAAGATAGTTTTATATGGCAACAGACTGACTTGAAAAATATAAATATATACTGTATTTGTATATATAATATGTATATACACTATCAACATTCACATTAGAGAATCTGAACAATTTTGTTGAAATTACTTTTAAGAAAGACTTTTGCTGTGATTTCATGTCACTTAAAGCATTGAAAATGTTCAAGTGTACCATATAAAATGAGACTTTTTAAACTTAAATAAAACATACTTGTGACATGTGTGTGAATATGTGGGGGTTTTTTAATGTACATTTTCTTTTCAGATCTGCAATTTCTACCAGTTATAGCTTGCAAGTTTCAATAACTAAAAGAGTTATCTGGAATCATTGTTTTCTTTCAGCAGGCTGTTGCAGGCAGAGTTCACTCACTGAAGAAACTATAGGCAAATTGTTCTCAAGATGATAGTTGATGAGATGACTTATGCTGTCAAAGACGCGATCTTTTGTACGAACCTTCAAAAAAAGGATGCAAGAAGATAGATTAAATAGTAAGGTACTTTTCCCCTTAACTTCACACTAAAATTGTCTAAAAATAAAATGACAAAATAATATTTTAGAAACTGATCCCTCTTCCATCAAAATTGGTGGAAATCCAGTGTGGCTTCCGTTTTCTCTCTCATTCCCCCTATTTTCACAAAAGAGATATTTTGCATGCAACTCCATGGACCAGCCTATTCTTATTACTCTTTCTGAATAGGTCTGCTTGAAAACTTCCATTCATGATTTTGTTTCACTGTAAGTCAGATTTTTCAATCAATTTTTCTCCTTCAAAGGATCAAGTACCTCTTTGAAGTGTTTGCACCTTTTTAACTAGAAAGAGCTATCATGCCAGATATGTCAGAAACCAGCTTGTTTGTGCACCTTGGCATTTTTGTGCTTTTCTTAAGATGTTTTTCTTCCACTACTTGACAACTCCCTTCCTAGGAAGTGATCCAGCCACCGTATTTGCTTAGCTTGGGTTTGCCCTGTGCTGCACAATACATCCTGTGCCTTTGGAACTGAAGCACTTCAGGGAAGGAAAAATCATTTTTCTAGCCCACATACCAGCCCTCTGTAGCAGAATCCTGCTGATATGCAATATTCCATCCATGATTGGAGGAAACAGATATTGCAGGATAAAACAGTCAAAATTACCTGAAGCCTAAAACTAATCTATATTACAAAGCAATCTTTAAGTATTTAGCCACATGTTCACAAAAAATTTCCTTCCTATGTTTCAAATTAGTTAGGCATACAGCTGCTACAGGCAGAGCACAGATCCACCTCAAGCAAACATCATGTTGCACTAAAACTCTGTCTCAAGCAAACGCCTGTGAGCACTGTTCTGAGTAAGGAATGTTGTCTGTACTCCTTGAACTATTCTCAGGAAGAAGAACACCTTGTGTTAAAACTTTCAAAAGTCATTTTATGTTGTGGTGGACACCTCCCCTGTAATAATTCAGTTTCAACATTAAGTTCTGTAAATTGCTGGAAGCTTAACACTATAGGTCACAGGGGAAAAAAAAAAAAAGGAAAAAAATAACTTTGATGGCATATGATGCTTTCTGGTCAGTCTACACATAGTTATGTCACTGCAGGAAACCAAAAGGCTCTGCCAATTTCTGAAACATTCTGCTTTGACATGTCACTTTCTCTAAAATCAAACTATATTTTCAAAATGAAAAAGATATCTTTTAGAAAGCATTAAGTTTACTCATCTGTATTATGAGATGTTCTTACCATAAGGTAGACGCTCTTCCTTCACCAGAGGTTTAATTCTAAATCTAGAAAAATCCTGCAGTCTCCATTGTAAGCATCTGTTATCTGCACAAGGGCTCTCTTTTTCCTTTTTTTCCTTTTTTGTTAGCTGGATGAGACCAGAAGCAACTGGACAGTTAACTCTGCTCTGAGAACACACCCTTAAGACCTGTTATGTGTCACTTGGTACTGTGTGTGAAATTAATTTTCAGGCAGCATTTGTGTGAATCAATCTTCAAGAACAATCCCGCTGAGACCACGCAGATGAAATGCGAGCCACTGGCACGCTGTGGTGGCTGGCCACACACTGACATTTTATTGGTGATTCTCCACGTTGACAAGTTGCAAATAGGGCTGCTCAGAAGCTGTGTCAGGATCCCATAGATCGTACAGACAGCACAGCTGTCTGTAACTAACTACAGTTGCAGAAAATCATTGTTCTGGAACAGTGCCTCCTGAGCAAAGCATCTCAGAGCCTTTTGGGCCGTGGTGATGCAAGCAAGCTTGTATCAAGGGGGAAGGGATAGGTGCAGACAACAAGCAGGTCTAACCAAGGAGATCAGCAAATTAGAGATGCTCTAGAGGTAGCACAGCAAAGATGACGGGGAGGGCCCTCCAACCTGTATAGGAAGAAAATGCCCTGGAAGTCATCACACAGCCTGAGTATTCCATGCTGGTCAGCTCTGCAGCAGAGCTCCTGGTGGGACACAGCATTCCTGCACTTGCCAGGCGCACAGCAGTGTTTCCCTTGCAGTAGCCTATAACAGTTATTTGTGGATTTATGCCTAAAAGAGAATTAGGCTCCTCGTTGCAGGAGTCACAAAACTGTTGCAAATTTCAGCTGAAGAGGCTGCCCCTCAAGAGGTGTAGAGCCACTTCCCTGTGCTGGTGTACCCATCAAACCAGGGCTAGGCAGCTGGCACCTCAAGAGTGCAAAGCCATTCTTTGACTGGCCTCACGTGGCAAATGTAATTAATTGCAATAAATACCATGGACACTCCTCACAATACAGACTCTGAAGGACTGACATAATTCTGCTTTCTCAGCTTTCTCAGCTCAGATGCCAACAGGCCAACTCCTTTATGGGAGTTTCTCACCTTGGGGTGGGTTATCTAAAGCTGTCCTTTCTAGAGGAAAAGGAGTTGCCTACTTGCAGCTACAGGAGCCAAGAATAAAACTCATGACAATGATTTCAATCTCTCTAAAGGGTTTATGTCTCCACAGAAGCAGGACAGGACAGCTACGCAAAACTAGAGCTCCCTTGCCCCCTCCATCCTGCTGTGGGGAAGGTCCCTTCATCAGCTGAGGGAGTCTTTGGGCAGCAGAGAGACAGGACAGATTTACCCCAATTCTCTCCTGGGCAGACATGCAGGAAAACAGAGGGCCTGGTCCATATCCCAGGTGACTGAGATGCCAAGTGGAAATTGCCAGTGTGCAGGCTAGCAAAACCTCCTTCCTTTGGCAAGAATGCTGAAGTGGCTTAGCTGCACTTCTGACCAAGACTGCACAGCAGTGGTCAGTGTGAACTGGCTTGGGAATCAGCCCTAAGGCTCCCTGCAATGTGCAGGAACCATGAGCTAGATCTTCTGCTAAGCATCAGGGAGAGAATTAGAGATGTGATGACATATCAGAGATATGAGGTGGTGCTAATGATAAGGTGTGAATAAGCTTTAAAGAAGATTAGAGGAATTTAGAGAAAATGCATAGAGTCAGAAACCTCATCTGTAAGTGAGGAGTCAGTGCTTACAGTTCCTTCTGGGTCCACCAAAAGAAGATGCTTGGCTTGTCCTTTGTGCATGCCTGTCAGCACATAGGAGCCAGGATTCGTCGTACTCTTCCTCACGAGGAAATCTCCACATTTCTTTAATAGCTGTTCTGCCTCTTTCCTGCTCATCTCTCCTTGGTACCACGGCTCTGTACTCAGCTCTTCAGCTTCAGTCCAGACAGGTGCCCTGGATAAAGGGGGGCTGGTGCATCCCGTGGAGGTGGATTTCTTCAGCATAGCCTCTGATGTTTGACTCTTGAGAGCATCTTCAAATGGTTCTGGTTATGGAAATAGAAACAAGAGCAGGATCATTCAGAGGAAAATCACATAGCAAAATGGTGATATTCTGGTCATTTTAAGCTGGATTTATTTTGCATTACAGCCACTTCTCTTTATCTTTATGAAAAAAAAGGAGGGAAGATACACTAATAGACTTAGGGATTTATATAATACATTAAGACTGAGGAGTGTAATGTGTTTATAATATATGTTATGCACAGAATGATACTGATAAAAGTCAGACTCGACCTTGGCGGGATCTTTTGAAAGGTACTGGTTCATTTCAGTAGTGGCTATTGTCAACAGCTGTATTTATATGATCTGGTACCAGGCAAATCTCTCCTTCAGTCTTTCTAGGTATGTCAGACAGTTTAATTTCAAATAAATTGCATAATAGGGGTACCTAATGTCATTATACTCATATCTGGTCTCCGTTCAAACAACTTATTCATTTAAAAATTATCCATTACTGAGTCTCCAGCCCAAGGCTATGTCTAGTAGGGAACATTCACCCTCACCACTCAGCCTACTCCTAGCCTCCATCTAGGAAGAGAACCTTGCAAAACAGACACATGTTAACACATTTAACATCATTTGCCTAGCAAAAATCAGCCTTGGGGAAGCATCTTATAAACCTCAGCTAAGTCCTGAACTCAGTGCAATTGTAGAGTTGAGTGCAAAGAAGTGCCATTATGGATCCCAGCAGTCTTACAGAAATAGCAAATACGCCATAGGGCGCTTTGTTACATGTTGTACTGACCTCTTGGAAGCTATTTACTCTTGCAAGACCTTCATCTCGCCCACCAGTACATATCAAAAAGAAATGTTCTGTGCCCCTAGGCTTACAAAAGGACATCTGGAGAGCGGCACAGTGAAGCAATACACCAGCTCTAAATAGATTGTTCAGATGCGAGGAGTACAAAGCCCTGTTTGCATGGGGCCACAGAGAGGCTAGTTTAGGTCAAAGAAATAGGAAAAATATTGTGCTGTTGCAGCTTATTGATATCTCAGCCAGTTATAAAAGTAGCTTATAAATGTCTTCACTATACTGCAGTCTGCATGGAGTCCAATGTATGTTTAACCCAGCAAACCACTAACTTAGGTCTAATTGGCACATTTTCTAATACTACATTTCTCTGATGTTCCAATGGCTGGTAAGAGTTAACATCCCTGATTTCAAACAGCAGATTTTTCTAATTTCAGATCTATATTCACAGATAGATACTCTGTCAACTTTTTTCTCTCCTCCTTTCTTTCAATTGAACATCTCACCAAGCTGTGGAAATAGAGCCATATCTCAGCAAAAGCATGCCAGGAAAATATTTTTTTTCTATACTAAGACAGCAGAAATGTAGATAGATACTTTATTTTACAAAAAAATTGTAGGCACCAACTGCTTTGTCTCACTCATTTTTAATTATATGAACTGAATTTTAAAAAGCATGGATAAGCAATTTATTTGAGGTAGGAAGAGTAAAAAAAAACCCAAGAAAAATTTTTGCGCATTAGATTTCTTTCACTATTTCTTCACTTTATGTATCTCCTCAAGGCTGAAAACAATGTGTATTAGTAGCACCAATACCAAACTATGTCTGATGCTTAAGCCATGGTTTTGCAGCTATGTGATGATTCTGATCTAGGAAAAGCTGCCTTCAAAGTTGGAACAGATAGGACAGTTGGCCTACCAGAGTGAGAGGTAACTCAGTGCTTTAACTTCCATGCTAGATTCCTTGTGGCACAAAGCTTTTCATCTATGCATTGACTTCCTCGTAACACACTCACAGGACAGGCTGAAGACAATTCTCCAGCCACTCATCCATACCTTGACCCTCCTTCTCTTTCCTTATGGCAATTCTCCTGATTAATTTTTCTTCTGACATAATTGCCTGTGACATTAAGGATAACATGGACTGCAACTAACCTTAACTCAGATATTTTACAGACTAGCTGGAAGGCTTCAGCCATCCTTTTTTTAGTTCAGTGCAATATGAAACCACAATGAATTCTAAAATTCACCATAATTACACCAGGAACACTAAATTTGAAAACTAAAAAAAAATATTTTTTTTTTTAATACAGAACTAATGCATAAACATATTTGGTAATTTGTTAGAAAAGAAGTGAATAGGAAGGGAACTCACTCATGTCAAATAGATCCTTTCCTGGGCTGCTTGCTTCAGCATCCTCTGCTGTTCCACTGAAGGTACTTTCAGCATCTGCCTGAAGTGCCAACAGGTCTTCTCTATTTATATGCTGAGTGTTTACATATATTGGCAGGTCTGCTGCTGGTGCTACTTCTGATTTCTCTTCTGACATACTACAAATATCCAGGGATCCTAGAAAATTCAAGATTTTTTGTTTGGTTGGTTGGTTGGGTTTTTTTTGT
>WBND01001358.1:83993-132070 GCA_013398595.1 Tychaedon coryphoeus
AGTGATTGGATGTAGGTATGACTTGGCTGGTGCCTAGAAGCTCACACAGCCAAGTAGGGCAAGTGTTTGATCTAAGAGATGAAGAGAATCAAAACAATATTTGAGTATGAACTAGCGGCAAGACCTGTTTATTCCAAGCTTGAGAAACAAACTGCTGCTTCTTATTGCTACACAATTTTTCCATGGCTCTGTCAAAGGCAATCCTTTGATTGGGCTACATTCTAAATTGGTATTTTTCAGGGTGGGAGATATAAATGTGAGCAGTGGGGGTGGAATCTGACCTAAACCATGAATAATTACTGTTTCTCAAAGGAAAAATAGACATCAAATAGATATTTCAAACTTACCTCTACGATTAACAGGATCCTTAGCTACATATGCAATATAGTCTGAAGTATCCTGTCAAAAAATTAAGATATCTACAATGAATGCAAAAACATATTTGTACTGATTACAGCAAAAGATCACAGTCCAGAGTATATACAGTCCTGTGGGCAGAGCCCCAATGACATATTTTGCTCTACAGATGCATACTGCTTAAACCTCATATAAAAGCTTATGGGTTTTGGTACTAATTACACCACTTTCCTTTTTACAGAATGTAAAATCCAGCAGAATTTTAAAATCTCCTCCTTCAATTAAACAAACTCAGTAGGATTTGTCCCAGGCCTCTTTTAGGAGGGAGTAGAATTACAAGTTCTTATCTTCAAACTACCCAGAGATTTTGGTTCATAAGATGAATAATCATCTGGTTCTGTGGCAGAAAGTGTGGGAGTAACAGAGCTGCTCCTCAGAAATACTGAGCAATGGCATTTATTCATGTGTGACAAGCAGGTGCTCACTTCACTGACTGCAGTGCCATATGGCACAGAGGTGCTCAGCCCCTGCTTGGCTCTGACAAGCAGTATCCCTGGACGCCCTCCCCAGCCCTTGCCACATGCTGGTGGATTTTCTGGCAAGAGCACACAGACATCTTCTTGGGTTTTTTTTTTCTTCCTCTCCTGTCACTGCTATGCTCCTGTGCACAAGTGGTGCAGACTTCTATCATTATGCAGATGAAACAGAAAGGCCTGGGTTTCTGGGAAACACTCAGGCCTGCTGATATATCTGGAAAATGCCATATTGCCTTGATGCAATCAGGAAGTCCTGGTTAGATCTGGTATTTCCTGACATGCCTGGCTAGTCAGGTATAGCTAAACCCAAGGGATATACAGGATACATTACAGCTGGCTGTGGAAATCTACCCAAAGCCTTTTCAGGTGACTGATCCAAGATCATTGCCAGTTATACCAAGATCTAATGTTACAATAAACATCAATCTTCAGTTAAAAGATAGACTTCTTCAGCACAGCTTTTTCTAGTCAAGCACACACACCACCACCAGCCACCCAAAACAAATCACTATATCCATACAATTTCCTCCCTAAGGAGAAAGCAAGGGAAATGACGAAGCACAGTTATGGTTTCTGGTGACAGATGTGTAACCATGTCACTTAATGCATCCTTGGACAGCACTCAGACACAGCAGCAGTAAGGTTGGCTTGTTAAAAAAACATAGCCCGACCATTTTGTCTCATAATTTCTTACACGTCCTCTGGCACAGTGTCTGGGCAGTGACTACAGTGGAAATAAGGATGCATATCAACCAGTAAGGGAAAACAAAGGTGACTATATCTATAGTAGCAAATAATACAGAGCTCTTGTCTCACTGTCCTGGCTTCTCGCAGCATGCCCTGAAACTCTGAGGGACCCGCACATGGCTTGGCATTGATCCCAAGAGCCCATTGCAAGTGAATGTGTGGGTGCAAATTGCACTATGTTATTTATTTCAGGGCCAGAAAGACTAGAAAATGGGCCACAGATCAATATATTTACTACTTCAGGCATAGCTAATGGATACATTTATGCCTGAGTAAATCATAGATCTATCTCATAGCTAGCGTGGGTGTGACAGTCTGAAAACACCTACTCCTTATTTCATTTAAAGCTCTGAGATTCAAGCTGACTATGACAAACCATTCAGGACCTAAGGTGGGCACATTTCAGTGTGGCTGAGTTATAAGACCCCCATCCAAAAACCATACAGGGATTGGCTGACACAGCAAAGTGATCCTTGACATTCAAGGACTGAAAACCAGTATGAATGAGCTATAATTTTCAGCCTAAAGACATTGCATTGTGGTATTAAAATTTGGAGGTATTGCTGAAACTGAAAAACTACTGCCTTCAGGGACCTCTGAGAGACCTGCATATTAGACCTTATGAGATCCTCCTCTCCAAAATTTCAGCAGGTATCTCCAAAAACAGATGTCTTGTCTGGCAGCCTGGAAACAGCCACCTGAAATTACTGTGGAGCAGAATTGTTTAGTGTCTCATAGAAGGGGCTGAAGAGAGCTAAAGTGGATTGAGAGCACAGTCTTGGAAGTGAAATAAAAATGGTTGTGAAATGGTGTGTAAAAGGATTTGATAGGGAGATTTTTAAGCTCCCATATACTGACGCAGCCAGAAACCGACTCATTCCAAAGGGAAATATTGCAAAAGTATATATGGTATGGAAGCCCTTCTCCAGGACTGTGGAACACTTCTCCAGGGGTTATATTTTGAATAATATTATTAATGGTAAGGGAGTGGGAGGAAGGTTGTAAAGCTAATTGCTAGGAGGCAGATAACCAGAGCAGAAAGATTGATGGGGTAGAGAACTGAGAGTAGTCTTACCTCCTAATAAACCAAACCTCAAAAAAACTTAAAAATAAGGGAATTACTTCCTGAAGAATTTTGGGCACAGATCTAGCTTCTTAGGTCACAATAGCTTTTCTGCAAGCAGTTTAAAACTCATATAAGGAGATAAATTAAAATTACTATAAGGAGATAAATTTATGGTCTGGAGGCCCGCTGTGTGGTTGGGATATGCAGTTTGGTGGTGGCAGTCCACTACCAAGTGGAAGTCCTTCAAGGCTGATGAAAGTTATGCCTAGATGGCTCTCAATTGTGTTAATAAAGCTGTGAGCTAAATCACATCCTTGCATTTTGTCATCTTCCTCACCCAGGACAACAGAACTAGCTGCTTTTTGTACAAGCTTTTGATTTAAAGTTGCTCCTTACTAGACCAGATATAAGCTTGTAGAAAAATATTAGATACTCATACTACTTTCTTCCTCCCAACATCAGAATAAGTTCATGCAGTAGTCCTATTGGGAACACAAATTCCTAATTTCACTGTACCTTGTAGGCTCCCTTGCACCATGCAATTTTATTTCTCTGGTAGAACACTGACTCAGTAGAGAGATTTTTCTCTCTCTAAAACATTTGGAAAAGCTTGTTTACTCCAAATCCAGAACTCTACTGCTGTTCCTCTCCTATTTCCTGGTAAATCATTTCATCAGTGGGCAGTGTGAGATGGTGTTTCCAGGACCTAGCATTTGGGATGGCAGATGGGCAGCAAAGAATCTTCTTACGGAGGCAGGGAACTGTGCTAATCACTCCTCTGCCCACTTCAGGAATTGTTCATTTACAGCATCCATTGCAATCTGTTGTGCTTCAAAGCTGCTGTTGATCCATTCTTTATTCCCAAATTATTGTGATATTGTGTCCTTTTCCCTTCTGTAATTGTACTGAGCTCAGCAAAGCTATACTAAGACTGAAATTTGTCTTTATGTTTTCTGACAATAGCAAAATGAACAGAGAAAGTATCAAGCATCTTCACCTAAAGAGAGGTGAACTGAGAGAATTAACTCACAAAGAAAGCTAGAAATTGCCTTAACTGTAGTACATGACTGATATATGACAGGTAATCATATGATGGAGAAAAAGATACTCATTCAATTAATCTAACTTTGAAAGCTTTCAAACCTCTAAGGTAAAAGGTGAGCACTGACACTAATTTATATTTTTCCCCTTGCTTCCCATTATTAATATACCTTTGGATGACCAGCTTATAAACATCCAGATAAGCACAATAAGCAGGAATCTGCAGTTTGATCTAAATGAATAAAATTTGTAGGTGTATCTAAAAGCTTTGCAAAACAGAAGAGAAAGCCTGTCTTCCAGCTGCATGACTGTAGAAAATATACCTGCAGACAGAATTTAGCAGTCTTCTCAATGCACACAGTTGAGAAGAAAAAAAAAAAAGAAAAGCATGTATGACTATAAATACTACATATATACAATAAATACAGCTGCAACATGTTCTACTACTGTAACAAGTGCAAGATAGAAAACAGGATAAAAATCCATACGATGCCCATATGACTGTTCTGCATTACCCTGAAAAAACAAAGCCCTGCTTATCAGTTATATATGACTACTATGAATGAATGGTTACTATATGAATGCTTATGAATGCTATGAACGCTTGTCAGCCGTTCCCCTCAAACAGTGTTTGATGGCAACAATCAAGAAAAAATCATGAAAGAAGAAACAGGATCTATTGTGGTTATATTTTTCTTTAGGTAAGATATGCCTCAAACTTTGTCACAGCGTCCTCATAAAGCAGTATCTGTGTGGGAGAAGGCTTTAGAGAAATGCTTACCGGATCACCTCCAGACGCAAAGGAGATAGATTGCATATGGTGATTTGCTATGATCTGTATGGATCAGAAAGAACAAGGATGAGTCAGATGGGTTTCTTACAGTTTGCAATTTTGATTTTTTTTTTTTTTTTGCTTGTATGCTGGTGAAAATCCAAAATCAAGATCAAAATTGCCTACAAGGACTTCAAAGTGTAGCATGATAATATAAACAAACTTAGGGATGAATGTATCTATTCTGATGTTCTTTAAAATATATCAGGACACTGCAAGATTGCTAAATGTACCAGAACTCCAGTAAATCATACAGACTTGTCTGAGAGTGTCTTTGGAGAAATTTTAATCTGGTAAAACTCACTTTCTTTATTACAGATAATGATGAATGGAACAAAAGGTCCTATTCATCAAACCATTTTTCTGTTGATGCCACTCTGGTGAAATCAATGAAACCATGCCAACCTGTACACCAGCTATGATTCCTAACATTGCATCCAGCACCTACTGGTCATTTTATGTTTCAAACATCAACATGTTTACAATATGCAAACAGAATTTTGAATCTAGCTGTAGTGTAGCGCACAAATTCATAGGCACACTCCAGGGCATTTGAAATTCAAATTGCTTATGTACAATTTGAACTAATATGATATTTCTCTGGGAAGAGACAATTTGTCCGGAACTTCTAATAAAAGCGGGGCATCTCTGCTACTCTGAGGATTAACTTAAAAATATCTTTTAATACTGAAATAATGTAACAAGAAAGAAAAGGTCATTTGAAAGAAATATTCACTTTAGATTTCAGTCACAGAAGCCATTCCAGGGAATTCACCCTGGATGAGACAGGCCCCTGTTTAGTGCCTCAGAGAATATGACAATAGAATTAGGATCTTGATTCTTCACTTTTGAGAGAAAACCACATACAAAAAAACCATTCTGGAAAAAAAAAAATAGGCTAGAAAAATATTCTCTGAGCTGTTTCCCCTAACCTGCTTCTTAAAGACTTGAACTATCAATTACCTTCCTTGGAAAGAAAAAAGCCTGGCAGGACTTTCTCTGGATCTTGCTGCTTCACTAAGTCAGAGAGAGGTGACTACTATTTTCAGTGTTTCTTTTAGGTAAAGGGCACTTCATTTTCAATAGCCCTGCTTGTCCCACAAGAGTCTCCAAAGATGTGGTTAGTTTTTAAGTGTACACTGGTGAATTAATGCTCTTTTACTCAGCAGTGAGGATTTCCTTCTCTTTTTCCCCTTTTTGAAGTAACAATAGAATATATAGTATGTAGAATATATATTGAATGTAGAATATCCTAACAATAGAACTCAACTAGTGAAGTTCTGTTACACAATTTCATATTATCACTATCTGACTTGTGCAAATAACCTAATCTTTTATTTCAGCATACAAAAGAAAAATTATTTCAGATTGTCACTAAACTAATTTTTTCCTAATTTTAAGGAAGCTGAAAAGTGCTTGAAATCATTAGTTCAAGTCAGCCATTTTTTTAATTCCACAGCTAATTTAGTTTGAGGTAAAGGCATTCCCCACCTCACCTCCACCAATAACAAAATATTGAAAAGAGACACAGTAAACTATCAATGTCTTGCATTGCTTAAAATAAAGCAATTCACTAATGTTGGCATATAGTTTACAAGTCTTTCAATTTACACCAGCCTTCATTTTAAAGAAATATGCAAAACAAAATCATTTTCCCCTCATCCCTGCTTAATATGTTCACAGAACTGTTGTTCAGGGGCACATGCAGTTGCCTTCCTTCTACCACAAGGGCCAACCACATTGTTTTGTCTTTTCTTTTTTCTTTTCTTTCCTTCCAGATCTGCCAGAAAAAGAGGCTTTTACAGATGTTCATGGCCATCCTTCTGTGTGGGGCCTCAAAGGGCAAAGCTGCTGGGCCATGCTTATCTGCAAATCAAATCCTTGGCATAAGCAGGGAACAGGGGAGGCCACAGCCAGACTAGGGATCTCTGAGAAACCAGATGTTTCCCAGGCCTGCAGCACCCAGAACAATCTACCTCAAAAAGAATGATATGAGAGAAAGGTGAACAGTTTTGTCACTTCAGAGAAAAGGCAAAAACATGTGGGGGATGAGCCTTTCCTGAAATTAATGAGTTTAACTACATTTCTGCCCTGGCTGACGACAAGTTAACTTCCAGGGTTTGGCACTTCCTTAGCAGAGCTAATTAACATCAAGTTCTTATGCTTCCAATGGGGGCAACTGTCCACATGAAAACCACTGCTTGTATGACCCAGAGTCAGGCTACAGACTACTGCAGCCAGTCACAGCACTCTGCCCACAGTCTCAGCACCCAGTGCAGAGGACCCTGATGTTACCTACATAAGGGTAAGAATGAAGATTTACCAATGAAAACATAGTAATGAACAGCAAGCTTTTTCATAGACGGTGTGTACATTCTTTCTTATTTTTTAACTCTGAGGCCACAAAGGACACTAGGAATTTTACTTTTCTCCTTCTCTGTCTGTATCTGGGCAGAAAGTTGCATGCCCTAACGCAATATGTGGTTCACAGCAAATAGCACAGCAGTGACTACGCATGTCTGTCTGGTTCCTCTTTGTATATACCCTGAGCAAGGATTTTTCTCGTCTCATACATCATTCACAAACCACTGCAGTGATTCCCCAAAGTCTGTCTGTACCTTCAGCGCAGTGAAGAAGAAGAAATGAGCTACTTTTAAAAGGCTGCCTTGTCTCTCTAAAAGACTGGCCTTTCACTGCACTGCAAAAACCCTGAGGCTGTATTTTTAGCAGCAACCCAGGGAACAGTTCACCCTTTAAAACTCTAAATGGGAAGAAAACAATAAAATTTGGGCTGCACATTCAGTATTTTAGTTGTTGCTCCAAGCACATCCATTTTACGACTCTGAAAGTTTGTAATTTTATTCAATACGAACTCTCACAACCAGAAAATTATATTTCACATCATAGGTCTTTTAAGAGCAAAACTGATCTATCTGAAATATGGCAAGAAGAAAATAATGCATTAAAGTTGTGTTGAATTGTGAAATAAGCTGACTTCCACTCTGATTATATTTTGTGTTCATTCATTTTATGACATTATTGAGGAATAATAACTTTGACCAACTGAGTATTTGGCAGACAGCAAATAATTGTGGAGCAGGCTGTTCATCAAAACCTCACAAATTAATACAGAAGTGACACTCACCTGTTTTGTATCCGGATTCATTAGATTTAAGCTGCTGGTGGAGATATTCAACATTATGCTCGTTCCTGCAAACTGAAGATTGCTCTTTCCCAAGATGCTAGAAAGGACTTTGCTTGGTGGCTGTGAGGAGGGGGGGGAAAAGCAGATTTTTGTTCTCTGATTTTTTTTGATGACCTTCATTGTATGCAGGGTAAGTGGTGATTTTAAAGGCTTCTAAAAAGCTTATGGTTTTTCAAAGATGATTTAATTGTACAGCTGTTTTCCTTTAGAAGTTATTTCTCATTTATTCATTTACTCCTTTACTACTACTTCAACTACTTTTACTGTTAATGATAAAAATGATACTAGCCAAACAGTTCTTCATCTACTCTTGGCCAAAAAACTAGGGGTTTTTTGAGACTGCACAATCTTATCTTCACCAAGGGACTAAGAAGATTAAGATGAATGCCTTCAGTCAATGTCTTAAAATGACAGTGTTCTTGTTATATGTAAATATAGCTTCAACTCTTGAAATGAAACCTGTTGTTTGCTCTACATCTACTGACTGTTCTACCCTCTTGCCACATGTAAAATGGGACTCCAGTGATACCAATGGAATGCTCACATAATGGGATACAGAATGTTATGGACTAGGTGATCTCCAAAGGTCCCTTCCAAACCAAACCATTCTATGACTTTGCTTGTGGACTTCAGAGTAGGTAAAAGCCAGATATAGACAAATAAAACCTCTTTATGCTGGGGAAAACATGTATCTAAGGATTGTCAGAGAGTAAGTCTAAGAATGTAATACAGCAGATGTAATACTACTGATAACTTTAATAGGCATTTCACCAGCTCTTAGGAGGTTTTGTAGCAATAGAAGTTACGCTGTCAAAGAAAATTCACAAACTTCTCACCTTTGACAGCTACAGGGAACCACATAGCTGCATGAGAGCAGCCTCATTCAAGTAACCACAGCTGAAAAAATCAGGCTGCCCAGCAGTAACAGACCAAGTCCTCTAACCTGCTCTACTTGCACTGGTGAATATTCATGCTGGTCCTAATTTTATATTAGGATATAAAAGCAAAATGACTGGAGACAGTGTTCTGCCACTATGTTTGCATTCGTCCTAAGCTGCCTGCAAGCTTGGATAGTTTTGTTCCTAGTAGGATGGACACACTTGAGCTTCTGTAGTCCTGGAACTTTGCATGCATTCTATTTTTCCTTCTGTTTAATTGATTAAAAATACACTATGTGCATTCTGCTCCTGTGTATCATGTGCTGCATTATTTCAACCCTTTCGTGTTACAGAGATAGTATTTCATTAGCTTCTCTTTTCAACAAGGTCCTTCGAATGTTCTTGTATCTCTTCTTTCTTAATCTTTCATGATTCCTGGGTCATTCCTAAGGATACCTACCCACAGTGTAGGTAAAGTGTGAAAATTTGGCCTCAGGAAGTACATATCACCTTAACCAAAATCATATGCTACTAGTGGCAGAAATATGATGAATGTACAGACCAGCAAAAGACATGTCTTTAATATTTATCTGAAATTTTGTTGCTCTTTTCGATAACAGATAAGCAACATTACTTCCAAAACCTGTGATACAGCAAGGTGTCTCACTAGGCACTTGGAACTCTGTTTAACCTATTTTTTCAATTACATTTTGTGTCATTTCTCTTTCCGAGAAGAAAGATACTTTCATCTTTACTTTCAGATTTAAAATGAAAAGCTGGAGAACCAAGAAATTTGGTGGAGGTGACACCATAGTCATAATTTCTAAAACAATTTCCAATTACACTGTGACACATGTCACGTATGACTGATTTTTCTAGGATATGATTCTCCATTGCATTTCACTGCGTTCCTTTCTGCTGAGATTCTGCCTAGATGGTGGAGTAGCTGGGGAAGCAGGCAGACCTTTTCCTTCACCTGCCCATTCTCCTCCTGTAATAAGGATGTCAGGTACACACTGAACTCACCATCAGCGCTGGGCACTGAGCATCAGCCACAGGTGTTTATGGAAAGAGCATAGGGAGCAAAGGATCACTTCATATTCTCTTTCCATTTCCAGAAATCAATGACTACCAAACTCATTAAATGTCATCAGTAGATCTAGCCTTCAAGAACAAATCTAGTCACTTTCAAAACTATATATGTTTTGGGCTTCTGCTGTATCCTCCAGAACCTATTTTCATAATTTATTCATGCATTTTATGAAAAGGTGTCCCATTTATTGGTTTTAACTCTTCTACCTGCCATCTATGAAAGAAAGAAAGAAATTAAAAGGAGGAGGTTTCTATGGAAGGAACATAAAGTCACAATCTTCATCCTAGATTATTTATATTTCCAGATGCCTACAAAAGCAGACCCTGGCCAAAAGGGCAAGCAACAACATACAGTGAATAAAAGCAGCCAATACTTTAAATGATTAATCATCTGCAATTCTCAAAGCTGCTTTAAAGTCACCTGCCTGCTGTGCCTGGTGTCCACTGTGCTGAACAGAGAAAATACAGCCAATTGCACTACAAGAAAAAAAAATACCTTTCGTTTCTTGAAGGCTCTTTTGGCACCAGGCATGGCTTCACAAACACGACTGATTGCTTCCCTGAAGAGACAGAAAAAAGCTTTATGGCAAAAGAATGTGTAGGTTTCTTCATTATGCTTGAAATGCGTTGGAACAAAAAGTTTCAACTGTATTTCTGTTCACAAGTGAAGATAGTAAGCGGGTCAGTTAGCTCTCCTCTGAAAATGTTTCCTCACACTAAAAAGATCTTTTCCCATTGTAAATTAAAATATTGCCCTTAATAGCATCCACTTTCGTACATTGTTTCACACCTTTTATTAAAAAAAAAAGTTTCTTTTAATGTGAGAATTAGAAAGCATCATTTTACTTACTGCTATAATATGCATTTTCCAGTCAGAGCAAAACCACCAAGCTTTAGATAGTATCAAAACCCTAAGATATTCTTGGTAATATATATGTTCTACACAGTACATGAGATGTACAACATTTTAATTTATACTAGTTCAATACAGTCTGAGTAGTTTTTTAGTGGCCTTATGTTTATATTATGGGGAAATTATTGCCATCAATATTTTGCTTCAGTTTTTTAACATTGCTTCATTCTTCCTATAGCACTCAGGTTGACTGAAAGAAATATATATCAAAACCTAATTTGATGCTATACCCTTTCATAGAAGAGTAACTCTACACCACAAAAACTCTTGAAATCATATTGCTCCAAACAAAACTTATAGTTCCTTTCAATATTTAGTAACTTATTATCTGAATGGTCAACCTGGTCAGTGTTCGGTAAATACACAGTAAATACACAGAACTTCTCTCTGACCAATAGGTACAAGGCTTTAATAGGCTTTTCCCACTGCACGTTAGAATGGTTTCACAAGAACAAGCAAAGGTGACTCCAAACCTTGTTTAACTATTTTTAATATGAATTGAAACTAACAGAACATTATATTTAGAATCAAAATCATGCAAATAACACATATTTTTAATGCAAAACCCCCCAAAACTCAAAACCAAACCAACCAACCAACCAACCAAAAAAACCAAACCAGAAAACAACAGAATGGGAAACAATGAACTACAAGCTAAAGAACACTCAAAATAATCAAAACCTTGAAACATTATCTGGATAAAGACATAAGCAACATTAACTTTATGTCATATCCATATATAACAACTATGCATAGGATCAACAAGTGAGTCAGGAGAACAATGTCATACACTTACATCAGCATTCAACATAATGGCTCAGCAAATGTGGCAGATTATATCAGGTGGCAATCAGTAATTGCTATACAGTTAAGCCTTGTGCACTTTTAGCTTAGACCAAATCCAAAGTTTGAATCACTTGGAAGAATCACATTTTATTGGTTTGGGGAGATGGGTGGTTGTGGTAATGGAGCACACCTTGGAGTAGGTTTTACAGTGTGCCATTCTGAAGAAGTGTGAGATTTATAGCAAGAGATGGTTAAAAAATCTTTCAAGCACACTATCTTTTCTTTAGGTCTAGAGGAGAGGTTGATTGTTCCATAACTTGCCTTATGACTTTCCTCCCCCTACCTACATCTGTTTATCAATAAAATTGCCTCTCACTACAAACCCTGCCTTGCATATGTGCTCAGATCATTATAGCCACAACACCACCCCATTTCATGGTTCAGCACCTGTATTTAATTCCCACCTTTACCACAATTTTTTCACTCAAAAAAGTGTTTTAGTTAAAGTAATTACTAGATTTTCTCACAGAGCAATATAAAGCAGTTGGTTTAAAAAAACAAGTCCGATGCATCTTAGAAATAAAGCACAGCAAGCATCACACAGTGATCACCATGATACTGAGACAAGGGTTACTCCTGAAAATGTAACCAGGGAAAAGTAAATAGCACACCTCTCAAAAGAAAAATTCACCAAAATGTTTTTCTTTGACTCAAGAAAAATAAACAGACATCATCTTTCACAGAGTCATCCTCTCTGGCTACTAAGGTAAAACTTGTGGTTTCCCATCTCTTTCTTCTGCTGAAGCAAATCCTTTGGAGGTAACAGAATGGGAAGTCCAGGCCAGTGGCAGTCTCCAGCCCACTTCAGTCTTTCAGACCTATGCCTCTTGCTTCATCAGGTGTGTCTTAGTTTCCTAGGCACCTTGATTCTAAGTTGCTCTCACAGAGACCAGCACTTGTCACCTCTTTGTCTCTTCCAGTGGTCCAACTGATGCATTGAGATACCTTGTAGGTTTTCCCTCCCACAGAAAGGACTTGGATTTCTCAGATATGTGCTTGAGGGAAAAATCAGTCTATCATTTCCTTTCTCTTCCTATTTGTCACCATCATCTCTCTCTATGGGCAGCATGGAACTTACACAAAAATGAGGGGATTTTCAGACCACTGTGCTCAACAAAAAATGTGTGCAATCTTATTATTTTTCTAGTGCAGGGTTGGCTCTTGTAGCAGTTTTGCTACTACCTCTCTTATCTGTCAGCTCCTGATAACCAGACTTTAAGTGTGTTTCTCCATGGATTCATCTCACTCAAGGACCTTGTTGATAAAAACTGCCACTTGAGCATAGGAGATGAAATATACTAGCTGAAAAGGCTGAATCCCAGGGCAAGGGTTCGCAAGGCAGCCTTGACTACTCCTTGCATGCCCTGTCTTGGCAAAGCAGAGAAAACTTTAAAAAAAAAAAGCTGGAAAACCTGGGCTACACATCGTCCCACTCAATAAAAAAATCACTATATAATTTCCAGGTATCTATCTTCTTTTTGGTAAAATATCTTGATTTTATAGAACTCAGTGTTCTCAAAGGCTGTGGGAAGACTAGGAGTCTTTGGGTTTTGAACTTCTGTGAATACCAAATGTATTCAAGCAACTGCAGAGTTCAAGTTAACAATAATTGTAGTGAAAATGCTAGGAACTTCAGAAAACATATTCATAGAGCAATTCTGTGTAATCAAGGTCAGAATGTCCTGGCAGCAACTCTGCATGCCTGCAACAGAAGGCACAGTACCTTTCCTGAGTGGGAGTTAAGGAGTCTAAAATCAGTATTTGAAGAAAATAAGAAGAAAAAGGACGACTGAACATCTGCCACTGCACTGATATGCATTTATCCAAGGGCCACCAAGATGATTAGAGGGATGGAGCACCTTTCCTATGAGGAGAGGCTGAAAGAATTGGGATTGTTCAGCCTTGAGAAGTGAAGCCTTTAGGGTGAATTAATATGGCCTTCCAGCACCAGAAGGGAACCTACAAGAAAGGTGAAGTGAGACTTTTTACAAGGGCATATAGTGGTAAGAGAGGAGGAATGGCTTCGAACTGAAAGGGTAGGTTTAGATAAGATGTTAGGAAGAAATTCTCCACTGTGAGGAAGATGAGGCACTGGAACAAGGTTTCCAGAGAAACTGTGGGTGGCCCATCCCTGGAAGTGTTCAGGGTCAGGTTGGATGGGGCTCTGACCAACCTGGTCCAGTGATAGGCATCCCTGCCCATGGCAGGGGGATTGGAACTGAACGGTCTTTAAGGCTCCTTCCAACTCAAGCCACTCTATGATTCTATGACAGTACCCCGATCATTCTATCCAGAATATTCTGAATCATTTTGTGAAGTTGTGCACAAATGGGCTGGTGATGTGGAAAGGATGGCCTAAAGACTTCTTTCCAGCTTGCATTGCCAGGCAGGATGTAACCTTTTTTTTTTCAGCAAATCAAATTTGCAAATGCCTCAGCAGCACAAACACCTGAACCACAAATCAAGCTCAGGAACAGATATTGCCACCAGGCTGAATGTGCCATCACCTGGCTTGTGCATGGAAACACTTGTCTAAGAAAGGCAAAAACATAAGTTCTGTATATATTTGCATGGCTAAATATTGAGCATTTTGGAAAAGCTGATTGTGACTACATATTCTTCCTTTCTAATAAGAAAATTATTTGACATAGACACACATTACACCTTTCTAAGCCACATCCTGCTTCATTAGCTAGGCTCAGCTAAAAATCATTGTAGAGTTATGCCAGTCTCTTGTAAAATTAGTTACTGTGCTGTCTGCAGTACGGACCACATGCTGAGTTCCAAATCTGCCCAAGAGTATTTTCTGCTTTGCAGATGGTCATACTGTGGAGTCATTTTCTTGGCACAAAACATGTTGTGTATTTTGAATATAATTTCAGCATTCAAGTGTATTCAGTAAAAAATCACCAGTATTCTGAGATTGACCTACACTGCTTTAAAGTGGTTTGACATCTGAGGCAGAAAAAAAGGACATTTTACATTGCCATTTAGTTCCATTAAAAAGGCTAATGCCCTGGTATCATTCATAGCTTTAGTGATATTTTATTCTGTTATACAAAATAGTCCACTCAAAAAGCTCAGATGTGTACCTCTATGAAACATCATCACATGAAAATACTCTCCATTTCTTGATTGTGCTGTTCCTGGTCTTAATTGATCAAACCCCAAAATTCTAGAACTCATATTTCAGGGTTATGGCATGCACATAGAAAAAGCACAGATTTTCTCAGCATATTTGGAAAAAGTAAAACCATTTCAAATAATAAGATGAGAAAATGTGACTACATTTTAGTCTGAAATGTTTTGTATCAAAATATTTAAAAGCTACTAATATCCTCTTGTTAAGATATTCTAGTGTCCTATAGTTCCCAAGTTTACTTCTCCCCACCTCAAAAGCTTAGGACTTCACAGGTTGAAAAACAGACATCAGAAGACCAACTTTCTGAATGGAAGAACTGTTCACAGTTATTTCTTAACAGTACTAATTGACAGCTCCTGTCAATTTTAATCATTACCAAATATTGTACCAGTATTTGCTGAGGAGAAATAAAGTCTGTACTAAATTTAAAAATAACTTACTTCTGAGAAATTTTAAAAAAAACAGAACCCAAAAAAACCCAACAAAAAAACAGAGACCAAAAATACGTTTTTAAAAGTCTGTTTAATAATTGGAATACTTTTTGTTCAATTGCAAAACAAGCAAAATGAGCATGGGCTGTTTGAAATAGCACAGGGGACATTCACAGCCTCTGAACCAGTGTTTGGCAGCAGACTGACCATGTCTGGAGGACGCAAGGCTGAAGAAGCAGCTAAGAAGAACGAATCAAGGGTGTGGAAAGGAAGGAGAGGCTAACTCTGTGGCAAAGATGCACCTACTGCCACAAATCCAGAGTACCATGCAGCAGCACCCCTGAGGGGGAACGCCCACAGAATCTGGTGCAGAGACCAAGCAATGCCGCTTGTCACCATCCTGACTGAAGTGAAGCCTGTCTTGGTGGGAAGCCTGGAAGAAAACTTTTGTGGAATAAGGTGACAGGAAGCAGATGTGTCACACAAGCCGATGATGTCACTTGTAGAGCAAGATGATGACAACGCTTCTTTTTCTTTTTGTCAGCTCCCCATTCTTTTTCTTCAAATGGAGTTCTCTCACATGTAGAAAATCTAAAAGCAGAAAACGAAAGGAAGCTGGCCAACTTAATTTTTTGCTTATTGTATAAACTTTATACACTCAAGTGGTTGGCTTTGGCAAATATTAGGCATAGAATACCACATGTCATTAGATAGGCAGTATGCAATCCACCTAATGATAGTTATTCTGAAGATGCTCCTGCATCTTCAGTATGAGACTTCCATTAATCTCCTAAGAGAAACCAATGCAGCTCAAAAGACTCTTTTGCTTTTATTGGCAAGGAAACTTTTCATCCATTGGTATTCTCAGTGCTCTGTTCTCAGTATTTATAGATGACCTATCTTTTAAAGGAGTATTTGAGGCAATTTCTGCACAACTTGTACCTTCTTTTATAACATGCAAGTAAGGTTCAGAAAACCCAGTTTCATTCATCAGTAACAGAGAAATCTACCTGATCTTGATGATTTCTTCCAATACAGTAGTTCTGAACAATGGTCTTATGCTAAGAAATCCAGAGTGAAACTTGTTTATTCCACTGGCACACTACTTAGATATATCTCTTCGCATGCACACATAGCTCTGATGAACATAAAGTAAATGAAACCTTGGTGTTGAATGTTCAGCTACAAAACCTTCCTCATAGACAACCCTCCAACTGTGAAGAATATAGTCAGTGACACCAAAAATAACTAAAAATCAGTACTTTAAGGTTTATATCTGCTAATTTGCTCAATCCTTTAATGTATTTTATGACCTTCAGCAGGACTTTGGTGAGAGGTATCTTACAAAAGCTCTGCGTAACACAGATGACACTTTATAAGTATCTGGGCTGCATTTGCCAAAATGGACAGTTCAGTGTTGGTGCACTGTCTGGCATGACTAGACATGTCATGTGAACAACGCACAAATTCCTTATGCCATTGACTCTTTGTGTAATCAAGCTGCCAGGTGCTATTAGCAGAACTAGAAAGTGTCTTGGTTTCCAGACTTCTGTCAGTTTTTAACTGCAATTTGCATTTAAAACACATTAAGACCGCTCTGCTTCAGATACTGCTTCTGCAGACACATATGGAGTCACCATCTTTCTGAAAATCCAGAATAGGGTGATATCCATAACTGCCTCCCTGACTATTTGGCTTCTAACTTTCTACCTTCCCCATCCTCCAAGAGCCTCTTTGTTTTCTCACAAAGGCACATAGGCTGGGAGCTCAATTAATTGCTCTCACTCTGGCTTTGCATTAGCATATATTAGTAAAATTATTCCAAATACTAGGTAACAATTTCCACACTAATATTGCATTGAAAAGGAAAGACTTCAGTCTCAGGCATATAAAAACCTATTTATTCTATCCCATTTCTTTGCTAATAACAGTTCAACTGGCAAATGCAAATTATTCTCAAACTATCAGGCACTATACCTGTCGTTGCCCCACTCAGAGGTGTGCTGTATGAATTATAAGGATGTCTCCACCCACTTTTGAGACTCTTGCTCCCTGGTGAACCAAGCAGCAGCCAGCGCCTCATGCTCCCCACAGTTTGATCCTGAAGGAACTGTGCCCACCTCTTCCTGCAATTGCAAATGGTCTATGTGTTCTGTCATCTCCTAAGCACCACCTTAAAACCAGAGTTCACATGGAAGAGGGCGGAGATAAAACACACTCACCTTTAAGCAAGACATTATGTTAAGAAGGACACTGAATACAAAATTCACCGCAGATAACAGACTACCTATCTGCCTTCAAAAATCACAGGAGAGACATCCTTGCTTTTCAATATCTTCCACCCTTTTTTTCCGTGATGCTTGCTGACAATTTCTGCAAACAATACAGATACAAGTGAAACAGTACATCAACTCGATTGCTTCATATGGTTTAGCATTGGACACAAATACAACTGTAAAACTTGGATTTCCACAATCTCTTCTCCAAGGATATTGGCATAAAAGGATTTGGTTTAATAATTCTATTAATAAAGTTCAGGCCTCAAATTTGGAGAGGAATATTTTTCAAGCTGTTCATCCCAAGAGAGTTAATGTAGGTTCAGAGTTTGGATTTGGGTCCACTGCTGATATGAGGTATTTCAGTCCTCTGACCTATTGCTATTAAAACAGCATGCAACATAATATTTTATTCATCATGGGGAAGTGTGACTTTATGACGCTGCATGCAGTAAACTGATGTCATTCAATTAAATGCCAGTGAACATGCATCCTTGAAGTTCAGACTCAGATGTACAACAAACAGTGCATGCAACATTTAATTCAAATCAGTGCATAAGTCACTCATGCATACAACACAAAAGTGAGGACTCTTTATTCTACTAAAGCTTTAACAATAAACATACAAACATATTACATGAACTTCAAACACTGCATGTTGCAAAAGAATTTACCTGATTTTTAACTTTTTTTTTTTTACAAAAAGCCTGAAGGCACAAAGGGCCTGGTCACAGAAGCTTAGGAGTGGCCCCTTTCTATGACGATGAAGGTAGGTTTCGGATGAACTTTAATCACTTGCCACCCGTGGTTAGCTCAGCCGTCTTGTCTGCTAGTCCTCCTGTTCCTCCAGTATGTCGAAAATTAAATGTTTTTGTTTGTCTTGCTGCCCAAGAAAGTCATCTTGACCTCACATGTGTTACAAGAATTATTACTGGGTAATTAAAGATGCAACACGTGGATTCAGCTGGCTTTCATTTATCATTATGTGTAACGTCTGACTGTTGTCGGGCGCATCCTCTTATTTGCTCAAGAATTCACATGTCATTACAGGAAAGAATAAATACAACTGGTTAATACTACTCTAGTTCTTCTATTTCCCCTGTAATGAGAGAATCTTGAGACTTCAAATGTGTAATGATAAAGGCAAAAAACTGTTAGAAATTTTACATAACTGTTCATTTTTCGTCCAACTCAAAATTAGGGCAGTAATACCACTGCAAGGCACCATCAAGGTTATTAGCATTTGATGAAGAGTATGCCAAGTGAAAGTGCTTGCTCACTGCTCTCACACAAAGATATATGCATTGCTGCAAGTTTTAACATTTTCGTGTACAAAAAGTGAAAAGGCAAAACAAACACAAGTTACAGGATAGGATAGATTGGACAGCATTAGACGGCACAAGTTGATATTTCACAGGACTGCACTAAGGAAGGAAAGACTGCTGACCAAATTATTTACTCTGGGGCTTTGGCTCAGTTCCTGAAATTGAAGCCAAAGTTCTTCATTTCTCAGATATATCCATGCATGCACACTGATGTATATACTTTCCTAATGCATTATAACAGCTGTGATTTTCAAAGCCATTCAAATTATCTACACAACCTTTACCCATTAATTTCTTATCTCTAATTCACCAGAGAAGTGGAAATCTCAGTCCAATTTTTAGGTAATTTCTAAGTGCTCACTCAACAATTTAAGTGCCATTTACAAGCACTAATTCATTTAATCACAGAGTTGTCTGTGACTGGGATTAACAGTTTGTCTAAAATAATACCAGCAGTTTTCAAGCAGAGCAAGAGACTACATGCCTTACCCTCCCATTACTGAGTCCTGTAAGTTTTTTCTTCCAGGAATTGATGCTGCTTATTTTACTTTGAGGATTTGCTCATTCTCAAAGCTGACAGAGACATAAAATGACATATGCAATAATTGGAAGGCAGAAAAAAGGTAAATTTAGGATTTCTAACAACTGACTTCCTATGTTTAAGGTCTGCAACATGGAGAAAAAGTAAGGTTAAAAAAACAGGCAGGGATAGGCAAGTGATGCAGGGCTAAAAAGGGAGTAAGTGCCTTGTATGCGTCAAACATGATGCTTACTTATTAGGAAGAAATGAATCCAGGCTTCCACACTAAATCAAGTAACTTGACTAATTTTTTCTGTTTTTTAATCATACTTAGTAAATACTACATAATGCCAGAAGTCATATCAGTCCAAGACAGATTATTTTCTTCTATGACTGGTTTTGAAAGACCTTGAAAAAATAGATCCAACAAGTGAGATGTATGCATAAATTCATAAAGATGTGGGTCAGAAAGAGATCGCAGCTGCTGTGACATCTGTTCCTCTGGTTAGAGGAAACATCACAGAGAGGTTTACACAGAGAAGCTTTTACTTCAGCTATGGACCCAGGCTCCTTGGCTGATGCAGTCATGGCTAAGGCTTAGACCTTAGCCTTGGCCACACCACATCAGAAGCCATCAGGCTACCAGGACAGGTTTTTTTACTGGAGGCAAGCTGCAGAGAAATCTGCAATGGACGTACTTAAAAATACATGTATGATGTAGCAGACATAAACATAACTTTCAGGTGCTTTTATTTTATTTGTAATCAAAGGGCTGCATAGACCATTTGGTACCAGGTGTCTTCTTAAGAGGGAATTGGCGCCTGTAATATCAGAACATCAGACTTATTAATTCAGTACATACCTTGAGGCCTACATCATGTTTCTTAAAACACACCAGAAAGTTAACTAGCATGTGAGAATTTTAGCAATTCCTTAATAATACTTTCGTAATAAACAGTAGGTTTGTACGTGAAATGCTACATAACAAGCATGTGAGAACTGAAAACCTAGGACATGACAAGGGGATTTCTAGAGCCAGATGAATTAATGAAATGCAGATTAAGATGCTAGATCCTGATTCAAAAGCTACCTAAAAACCGAAAAATTTGAATCAGTAACTACATTACAAAAATCATGAGATTGCCTTGTTTTATGATAAACAGAAAATCATAAATGCAAATTAAAAAGCAAAACAGGAAGATATGGCTTCCTGTTTGAGGAAAAAAAAATAAAATCTGTGCTCTAGATATAATTAGAGGAAGGTAGGATAACAAAATTATTTCATGTAGTGAAATATGCTGTAACTTCAACAAAAAAAATTACAATTCCAAGTTAGTTTCACAGTAAAAGCCAATAAACTTTTTGGTTTTTTTATTGGAGGAACTACAAGGCAAAGATATTTTGTTTGTGTAGACCATATTACCTTAGATCACCAAATTTGCTTATGTATTCATGCTAGAGTAGTGCCTTTAAGCCAGGTAATAAGAAAAGTACAATGCTATTACAATGAAGGCATTACAGTGAAGGAAACCGTGCAGAAAAATTAAGATGAATACACTTCCTGATATAGAAAGCAAACCAAATAATTATCACAACTGTTTCATAAGCCAGTATCACTGAATTTCCAAGTGGCAAACATAGGTATACCCCCTATATTGTAGCTACAAGTCTGCTTAGACATGAAATAATTTTCAAAGATCACTTCTGAAATATTTGAAATGTACATGATACATTTTTAAAAGAATAGTAGGGAAATTATCAGATGCCTCCATAGTCTACATTGCTTAAAAAACAGGATTCTGTCATTTACCTTCCCTTGGGCTTCTCTGCCTCTCACCAGTGCAGTATCTTGACAAATTAATGGTTAACTTTTTGTGAAGACATACATGGCCCTATTCAAAGCTGCTGTATGCAAGTGTAACTCAAAGTCAGTGCATATAGACGATATGATTAGAATCCAAGCCTAAAAACAAGTGATTTTTCTCATTTAATAAAAGAAGTATTTAGCTGTTTATGGTGTGATATATGGCTTATGACAGATTTATTTATTGTCAGCCGTAAGACGCCTCAAGGAGGTGAAATTCAAGCACTCTATCCAGTAATATCACTTTACATGTGTTTCTTTGAGAAGTATTTCTTTCTAATTTCAATTCCAGAATTTGAAAAAGTGGTGTCCAGTTGCCAGAAGACACCAGTGCTACATTCCTCTGAAATCAATGACTCAGCTTTTCAAGTGAAAATGTCTGCAAAACACCACTCCTATAGTTCTCAGAAAATATTCTTCATAGAAAAAACTAATTCGTGGACACTTTCACTTCTTGTACTTATATACTGCTCTTACAAAAATACCATTATACATTTAAATAATCTGTCATAAGAACCTAATACAAGCTTATTGTTTCTTACATACAGTCTGAAAAAGAAAGAATTTTTTTTTGTCCTCTGGTATCATTGTGGTGATATATTTTCCTTTATATCCTTTGTGCAGACAGTTTATAATCTGAGAACTTTTTGCAAGAAATTACTATAAAAACCAATAAACATGGGGCTCCAAACCAGCTCCCTTGATTAATTTTAAGATCAAAGATTTTAAGCATATTCTAATTCTCATTGCCTTAAATGTCATTAAGCCGGTACTCAGATAAGTGCCTTACTTGGTATAACAAACAGGCAAAAATGTTCTAAAGTAGCTCTTGGCATATCAAAAATCCATAGAGAAAACAGACTTTAGGTCCTGCTGAAACTGTATCAATAATACATGAGGGATTTACATGTAAAAGCAAAACTTAAAAGTGGACTTATAGTATCCAAAAATCCTTTACCATGTGTTTGGCCTTTTTGTTCTGGGGACACAAGCCAGAAGTTTCTTTAAAAGACACAGTAATACAAAATCTTACCTTGCAACCTGCATTCTAGTACTGAAGTCAAGAGATCTCATTGACCGTAAAACTTCTATACAGCCCAAGTACTGGAAGGAAAAAGAAACAGTTGGAAAATGTATTATAATTATGCTTGAGTTCTGGGAGAAAGTGCAACTAACCATTAAAAGGCAATGTGCAATTCATATTTTTACATTTGATTTATCATATGTCTAAAGTAGGTTGTTGTGACTGTGCTGTTCTATGTCACAGATTTGTTATATAAACATTTTGTTTCATTAAAGTGTCACATTTCATTCAACATATTGTTTATGTTTAACCTGGTCACTGTGATACACTCAATTTATAATTCGTTGATGTGCTTTTTTTAGTTTTTTTCTATCTTAATAGATCCACTTTAGATACAATCAAAGTAAAAAATAATCTTAATGAGAAAGGAAGTGTGGTAAAGGAAATTTATCTAATAGTGGTTAATAGGACCAAGTTATTTAAAAGGGAGAGAACTAAGTCTCATTAGAACAAAAAAAAGCAACTTGTAACAGGGAAAGCTGAAAAGAACACCAGCAACCAAATTTCTTAATAAACAGCTCAGGGATAGATGTGATTTGGTATTTTCATTTATTATAGTAGTAAAAAAGTGGGAAATGCTAATATAATATACTAATAACGCATGATGGGAAATTGCTTTACCAGGTTCACTCAAGAAAGGAATGACATGAAGGTTAGCTAATATTAAGATAAGATCAGACTTTTTGACCCAGATTTCTGTACTGCATCTCTGTGAAAAAAAGGGAGTACTGTTATGTTAAGGGGAGTTACCGAAAGATGTTAAAATTCAACAGTATCTATCACTGGGAGTGAGAAAAACTCAGGTGAATCTTCTAGATTTGCTTCCAAAAGTGGACATAACTTGCATATGCTAAAGCCTACTACAGCTAAAGCTCTTGTCAGATATTTGGATGGTGTCTTTGCACAAACTGCCTCATGACTGGTATAACCCATGGCAGTATCTTCGCATGTAGGTGAAGCATTCAACCACACACTTGACTTTTGAAAGTCTGGGAAATTGGGGAGAAGGCTTTACATCATGAGCCTCATAATTATGATCATGATGCTATTCTAGCATTGTGGTTGTATATCAGTTTTTCTATCTTCATAGCATAACACAATCTATTTGGAATGAAACTGGTGCAAAAATCACATGAGGACACAATTTTTGCCTGTTTGGGAATTTTATTTTTTGCTGAAAAAATAATCTTTTAAGAGAATGACTACATCAGTAACCGTAATATCTAGAATTTCAGTGAAGATTTTCCACAGAAACATGTATGTCATAAAATGTTAACAGGCTGAGGGAATATCTAGTTTGTTTTCACATATCCACTACTATTTAATTTATTTCTATCAAATGCTATGAAATTATAACAACACTGAATAAAATTAGCTAGAACATCAACTGACTCATACATTAAATTGTTTGAACTTGCATTATGATAGCACACAGTTTCTGAGAAGGGTTATCTCAAGACCCTTCCCCAGAATATTTTAAAAATCTCCAAATCTATGTTTTTTGAAAGTTTATAAAATATTTGTGGAAGGCATCTTGTCTAAAGAGATCCTGGCACGTGGAGCTTTCAAGCTAAAGACCATACTCTCAAACTGTCATCTATCAGTGTAAAACTAGACAAACCTTACTACAAATAAATTTGGTTGTTTGCATATACTTCCGCCTGAGTATTTAAAACATATACAACTACATTTTCATGCTCTGATGAAGGAAGTTAAGCCACTATTTGCTCTATTTTTAATTATCTCAGAGGGTGATTTAATTTTCTTGGAGACTAAATTCTTTAGTATCACTTGAGATAATCAGCTGAAATAATTTAACTCGTGCCAATAAACAGCACTGATCAATATTTTCTTGTTTTCTTTCTGTGTCATTTTGTTTTAGTCTAGGATGCTTTCATAGATTAATTTTGCCCATTATTTATTTCATATGAGATGCTTTTGTAATTAAATATGTTGTAAATGGTATGACTCTTCAAAGGTATCTCTGTGGGTTTTTTTGTTAAAGAATTTTAATTATTTCATTAACATGTTAGTTTAGACCTCTCAATACTAAAACACTCTTGGATTGCACTTGTTCCTTCACTTACCTGTATTTGTCACAAGTCTTTTAAAGCAAAGTAATTGCACAAGTTTGAGAACCAGGTCCAGCATTTTGGAAGCAAACTCTGGAAGGTATTTTGACAAGTACATGCAGGCGTGCAAATAAATACACAAAAACATGTGCACACAAGCCACTGTCAAAATAAACAGACAAATAAGAAGACAAAAACCCATAAACATACTTAGAAGACGTGCATTCAGACTCCTTTGAGTCATACTACCTGATCTGCATTAACAAAAATAGAGACAAGATCAGACTGAAGGAAGGTCAGATGGAAAAATTACCCTCTACTTGTTTTATGCGTATCACGGAGACAGCTGAACACAACATAGTAAGGCTTGCAGTATTCCTGACTGATCAATGCAAAGATGGCAACTGATTTGCTGGGATAAAAGATGTGAACACTTAATCACCACAGCATGTTTTCAAGTAACGAAATTACTGTAAAAACTGACATTCAAAAGGTCCAAAGGCCAACTACAGGGACATATAACTCACCTACTGCTATGCTTCAATTACTCCCCAAGACCAACACTGCTGTCTAAAAATATCCATTTGAAGTACATCCTGACAAGGATCCACAGAAAGAAGACATACAACCAAGATAGCAAGGAAATAAATTATTCATTTATTTTAACAAATAAATACCCTGATTTAAAAGAAACGCTCTCTTTTGCTTTAGGCATTCCATGAAACATTTAAAATACAGTTATAAAACAGTCTACCTCTAAAAAAAGCTCCTCTTCACCCAGCACTTAATGTATACTCTAACCAATCAGCTACTGTGCACTGTGAAATTTATGAGCTCCTGCTATCATCCTCCCTCTCATTGCTCAGGAACCAAATATATCAAGATGTAGCCCACCTTGAAGTAGGAGGATTTGGGACTACCAGTTCCAAGCTTACTCAGATAACATTCTGCCTGTTGACTTTATAATATTTGAATGAGTTTCCAGTTTGTGTACACTGAAAGGTACTATATCCCAAGGAAAATGTATGAATTTCATATGAATGAATACCTTCTCATTCAGAGATTTTAGATCCATAACTTGTACTTTGCATGCTAAACAGTACCTTGCAGGAGGCAGAGTGCCACATACAGGTGGTACCATGTAGCTCTAATTCCGTGTAGTTCCAACATCCTTATTGGTTACAATTTTGACAGGTTAGTGTAAGAGAAGCCTATATGTCTCAGATTTCTGGTTTGTCCCATATGCATTTGTTCTGTACTCCCTAAAGTACCTGCCTTCTCTGAGATTCAGAAAATTCCTGTCCAGCAACTAAAACTTTTTACTGAAGCCTGTCTAAAAGAGGATATTGAGATCTCTCAATGTTTCTCAGAAACAGACATGAACACTAGCTGAATGCATTTGTGTGCTTGGAGCCAAGAGAAAAAAAAAAAGAAAGAAAAGAGAGTAGTCACTGTCAGAGAAGCCGTTTGCTCCAGAAATATGAACAGCCTTGTTTGGTGCTTCCTAAAAAGCTCTTCAAAATACCAAGTTATTGGAAGAAATTCTCTGCTGTTGGACTAAGAAGCTGGCAGTAACAACAGCAAGAAATACTTTTATAAAAACGTAGCAAGAACTTATTCTAATATTCCATCAGGATGTAGCTCCATACAGCAGTGAAGCAGTCCAACCTACATACATGTCTAGCAGATGAGTGTCTGCCTTATGCATAGCATATCTACCCATCACCTACTCTCAAACAAAATAAGAACTCCCAGCCTCTGAAGCCAAACTACTGGAGTATCGTCAGCTCATCAAAACTGCATGGGAATTCTTAGTAAATTGAGATTCACTGGTTTTAATCTGTCCAACCAGACGACCATCATCAAATCTGAGTGGTTCACTACTTTTCAGCTTGTACCTGCCTTGTACAAGTCACGTGAGAGATAACATGGTTACATCAGCAAACAGACATACACTTGTATCGTTAGACAAAAATTAGCCTGCGCCTTTAAATATTGATGTATCTGAAGTATGCTCTAACATTGCACAGCTGCAGATAATAGCCTGTGGGCTCAAAAATTAGATTCTGATTCCTGGGGTTCAGGGTGTGGTATGGAGATCTAAGTTTCAAAAATAGAAATAAAATAAGCTGGGCAATTCACTGCAATTTTCTCACCCACGGGCTTAGGCTGTGCTTTTACTTGACATGTACAAAAGTGAAAAAGTGAGTATCTTTTTGCTTGCCACATCTGGTTCTTGTGTATCTCAAGTCATACGCCTATATTTTTTTGTTGTTTTTTAAGGGATGGGAGAATTCGTTTGCTTGGTTTTGAGGGTTTTATTGTTTTACACTTTATTCTCATTCACCAAAGAGCTAGTCCAGAATTAGATTATGCCGTGGAAATAAATGAGTAGTTAGTATGAATTAACTGTTGCTAGTTAATTATGGTTGAGGATTCCCCTATTTAAAAATAAGAGCTTTTATTTCAGATTCTTTCCCTACTAGTGCAATAAGCATTTATTTATGCATGACAATGACAGTTCCCTCTAATTTCAGGTATCACCATTAACAGATAAAGGAGCTTATGAAATGTGCACTGAAAGTTCCACAATATTCCATAATACTGAAAAATTATTTTCAGGTTTGCTAACTACCCTAGATCACATTAAGATTCAAATCCAGATGCTCAGTAAAAAGCAGGCCTTCTGAAAAATAGTAACAGCCCAGAATATCAAGATAGTAAGTTTGTCCACATATAACTGTGGATATAGTCAGGATTTTCAACAACAATATTGATATGTGAAAAGAGGAAAAAAAAAGAAAAGGAAAAAAAAACCAACATAAAATCAGCCCAAGCCAAAAGCAGCCCAATCACAGCCAGAGACTGCAAGATTGACAAGAATTTTATAAAATGAAGTTTTCTCTTTAGCAAATTAATATGAAACTCAATCCCTTTCATATCATATTAAATGAAATTCCCAACTTAACTAAATTTACAATACCCACTTTATAAACCACTGAAGTAGGGAAAAAAACACCCACAAAAAAAATCTAAAGATTTTAAAAATAATTTTAAAAATTACAAGTCTAAGAAGGAACTGTAATCAGAAAGGATTCCCTTTAATAAAAAAAGTTAAAGAAAAATCATAAGTGCCACAATGTCTCCTGTTTTTTTAATTGTGCTTTACAAGAACATTTATTACCCTGAATATCTTACTAGTTTGACTGAGACATGCACCACAAAATTACTTAACTCTGCTAATCAGCAAGACATGGGCACAAAAAGAGAAGATCTCAAAATATACATTTGCTTCTTTACTTCATATGGAAATCATTGTGTAGATGTATGCATTTTATTTATATTATTTGATTAACACTTGAAATCTTTTAAATATATAGGTACTGCATTCATACTGAAAAAACATATATGTAAAGGCCCCTTATAATACCATAGCAGTCATTAACCCAAGATGTGGCTCAGCTACCCAAAACAGACATAGATCTGAGAATCTGGTAAATTTTTTTGCACTCAATGATTAGCAAGACCTGCACTCTAATGTGTAAAAACATTTTTTCTTTGTTTTTGTGGGCATTTTTGTTTGTTGCTTTGTGGAGCTTTGCTTCTTTGTTTAGTGGGGTTTTGCTTCTTGGTTTGTTTTCTTTTTTTAAGAGCTGCCTTTTGTTAAGGGGGTGTTGTCAAACGTCAGGGAAACTCTTTCCTGGTAGATGGAGAACCACTGTTCTGCATTATCACAGCAAACATTTCACCCAAACTCTGGCATCACAGAAGTCTGCAGGACACCCTCTAGCTTCAGGTGTTGTTGAAAATACAAAGCATTTGACGAGCAGAAGAGGCAGCCTTTGAAAATGCTGGCTACCATCAGCTGAACAGATAGCAGTGTGATTAAAAGGAGGTCCTGCATGCGCAAAATCATTCAGATTTATGCTACTTTACCTAGCCCCTTTCAGTAGAAGAATGGAATGGAAAATTTGTTCTGTGACATTTCTAATGTAGAGTAAGTTATAATATTAGAAAAAGCTGTGGGCAGAACCAAAGACTAGATATTCAGAGAGAAATAAATTTGTATAAGCAGTAGTCACAGAGTTTTAAGTAAGCTGCTAGAGATTTCAGTTTCTCTGAAAAGTTTGAACAGTTTGGGATATAAATATATTTGCCTTTAAATAGCCTGCTTAACTATCACGTAACACCATATAAAAATCTTAGCTAACATGCTCCTTCAGCCATGCCATAGCCTCCTGCCCTTTCCTCCCCTTGGGGCAAGACATATCTTCAGACATTTATGCAGGTCTCTAGGGGCACCTGATCACTGTGCTCTACCCATAAATGCCAAAGCCCCCAGTCTGTACCTTTGCCCTGTGCTTTCCTGATACATGCAGAACAGTGTACCTGGTTGTGGAAGCAGAAATCCTGCATGAAAGAAGCACTGTCAGCCTTGTTCTGAATGAGGAAAAGGCCCTATATTTAGACACTATCAGAATTCGGCACCAAAAATGTGTCATAAACATATGCTGCCATGAAAAATAGAAAGGCTGTCTTCTGTGCTTTCATACTTTTGCAGTTGGTAATTTTTATACCAGTAAGTAATCATGTGCAGAGCTTTACAGTGAATCAATGTTTCCCCCAAAGGTTTTTTTCTCATTAAAGAATGCATCTTCCAATCCAGATGGAAAACTCTAAGTAAGGATTGATTGAGTGAAAACGGAACAGAAAATCTTCTTTGGGGTTCAACCACAGATAAGCCTCAACCACTCAGTGTAAATTTATCATCACAAAATCCTCCATGAGACAAGTAAACCAACAGAGCTTTCATACAGTAGAAATGATGATGGATACGATTGTCAATTGCATTCCTCTTGAAAACAGGTGGTTCGCTTTTATAGCAATGCATGAGAGAACACAGTTCTCCCAAGAATACCTCCAGCTCTGGTTAATACCTTCCTATTTCATCTTGTACAATAACTTGTTTCTGTAGGAAAAAGATATTATACGTCTCAATATATTCAGACTAACAATTCTTAAGTGGCAAATGATAGCCAACCCTTCCTATGAATTGTCTTACCCTGTGAAAGCATTCTGGCACCATCTCACAATCAACTCAACAGTAAGGACTCAGAACCTCTTAAAAAAGGCATAAGATTCAGCTAGGAAAAGAAGAAGATATTTTATATTATCTTGAAAAGCAATTTCTTAAGTCAACTGTGAAGTCTCATTTCTTGCCAGAGAGGGGAAAGATATAACCGAGAAGCAAATTTTGCTTCTGACAATTTTCTAATCTCCATCTCAAATGGGATTGAAAACAAAACATCTTCAACTAAAATACTTTTTTCTTATTTTTTACTTGCAGGTGGATGAAACAAGATTGCCAACATGCGCAAAAATATTTATGTAATAGAGATGCTAAAAGAACAGAGCCTTCACAAGATTTCAGGAAAATCCCATATTGATAGTTTCGCATGAGCAATGTTTCTTATGTTCCTACCTTACCGATAAGTGTTCTCGCAAAACCTCTGGAATGTTAAAATCAGAATGTTAGAATCAGAAGCTCACGCTGGACAGGATTTATTCTATTATTTTAAATGTAAACATATTATATCTTAAGCCTTAATTTTTTTGTATGGGCCAAAAATTTCCCTTAAAAAAAGCTACATTTGAGGAAAAAGAACTCCACAAGTTTTAGCTCTATAGGTTTAATTTTAAAAATATATAATAAGAGTGAATGCAATTATTGCAGTGTGAACCACTTAGAATATGCACTGCAATAGCACAGATGAATTGCTTCATTTTCACAGCTGCATACTTTAATTCAGTGAATACTTTCCAGGCTGCTTTGCTGCTACCTTGAATACCCACTAAGATATACTTCCCTTTAAAGCACCATGCAGATTAGTTCCAGCAGCTTATGTTCTGCATCAGGATTCATTTAATACAAACACACAAAAGCTTCCGCAGCCAAAACAATATGCTTCAATAGCTGGAAATCATAATTAGACATTTGAAACTGTAAATATGGACACTGTAAATATATCTAGGTATTAAAGAACTGGCTCTTCCTCAGTCATTAGAGAGCAAGAGAGTCATTAGCAAGTAGAACTTCTTGATGAGGAGTATCATTAAAGCACAGACTCAGAAGATGAAATGTCTAACAGGTGCTTTTCCACTATGCCAAATACAAACCCATGTTAAGTATCTGAAATGCATACACTGTTCTGCTTTCTAAACTGTGCATTTGGAGGTGTGATGTAGGAAGGACTTGTCACTGTTAAAACTGAAAATCCAAAACATGCACAGAGGGAGAGGGAGTACTTTTTTAAATGAATGCCATCTGTACCTCTGGTCGTCATCAAAAGAGTTCAGCAATTAAACCAGATCTTCCGAGTCCTTACCAATATTTAACTCTCCTATGCTGAAGCTATATCTTCTTGTGTTCTCAGTAAGAGTGCCCAAAAGACAACCTCCACTGTGCAGAAAATAAAAGGGTTAAGGGGAGAGATTTCCAAGGCTGGATTTAAATAATGAAAAATCTCTGGAAGGTTTTCTTGCAGCATAAAGGCTATGAAGAGGCAGAGCAGCTCTGGGAGGCCAGGGGCACCATCAGGCCCTCCATGGTCCCAAGCAGGCTCACTTCTTACCACCACTCCCAAAATCCCAAGACCAGGGTCAGCTCAGAACTGGCACCTGCAGCTTTCAGTTTGTGCCCAAAACCAAGCAACCCTGCCTTTCCTTATTTTCCATCTTTTCCCTTCTTGGCAGAAAGAAATACATTGTTACAGAGAGTTCATATGTTTCCAGTTAGTTAGTGCTTGCTGTTTAGTTCCTCTACATAAATAATTAAAAAAAAAAAAGTTAGTGAAAATGAATAACACCATAGCATCTGCACTCAACATGCGGTGACAAAACACAGTCCTTACATTTGATGACAAAGGCAGTGTTTCTGAAACATTCCAATTCTTTGGGAAGCTACAGGTATCTCTAAAATGTCCTATGGTTCATGAAAGCAGCTTGTCTATAAAAAAGAGACAATTCTGTTTCATATAATTACTTTATCACAGGTAAGCAGTGTCAAATGTTAGTCAGGAAAGATGTTGTCCTATGAGACATTTTCCCTCTTGCATAATTCCTAAATTAGTAGAAGCCACAAAATAGAAATAAAGCTATCTTAGTACAACAACATATCCAAAGGATAGAAATGGTGCTAAGCAAGCATAGACAACATCTTAAGACAAAATCTCTTTCTTTAGTTGTGTCCTTGTTATTGAAGGTATTTGTTCAACTTAGGTCTCACATTTCAGGATTTATTCTGAGGTTAAAAAAAAACAACCAAAAAACATGTATCAGTAAATCCAATGTGATAGTGCTGTAGAAAAAATAAAGCCTAGACAGCTTTTTCTGTCTACCACACATTTATTTCTTTGTGTCACCCTACATCCTATCAACTTTTAGTTTTTATGGCTTTGGTTGCCACTTCTGTGTAATTTCAGATGTGTTTTTTTCAGTCTTTGAACTTTGAGCTGTGACTTGGAATATCTGATTCAGCCTTTTGAGACTAAGATCTCACCTGGGCCTATGCAAACTTATTTGAAAAGCCAAGGGGAATATCTAACTTATTAAATAAACATTCTAGATTATCCATACCGAATTGTGCCTAATCTCTCCAGAAAACAAGGGATGACTGGAAATATGCTTGCACTGAGTCCCATTATTATTCCCATCACAACTCAAATGGTCAGGCTCTGCCTCAGACCTGCCTGCAGCTGACAAAGGTAGAGCTGCATTACATTTTGTCATAAATATATAGGATCAAACGAAATTAATATTGCATGCCAATGCAGAATTGCAGAGAAGCAATACTGAACCCCTCTTCCTCTATGAAATTCGTTTCATTGCATGGGGGAGTAAATCACCTTGAAAGAGCATTAGTAGCTGGAAAGGCTGATTGTCTCTAACACTACACAAACCAGACCAAAGCTTTTTCTCATTGTAAACAAGAAAATTTAATATTGATACCTTGTGCATTCACTTGAACTTTCAGCTATAAAATTAAGCCAGGCTGCAGCACAAGTATAGCTCTTGCATCAGTGGAGACAAGATCTCTCTTTGGCTAGGAGAGAAAAACACCCTGGGACAAAGGAGAGCCTTTTCTCCAGCAGCACAGAAGGGCATGAGTTTTCCCTGAAGATCTTGATTCATCTGTGTGTTTTCATTGTGTTTGTAGTGGCAGATATTTACATTGGGCACATGATATTCCTACTGTAAACATTGTTGGAAGACAAATAAAGAAACCAACCATCCAATTTCCAAGGAAAAACAGAGAAGGAATTCTGCCTGAATGCAATTTTATCTCCTATACTGACCAGATAAATTCATCTAGGAATTTTAAAACTGTAGGACATACCTAACTAGCAGGATAAATAACTAGCAACAGTATAATTTTTGCTTTAAACAAAAATACTCCATACAAACACTTCAAATGTACTGGAGAATAGACATTCATGTTGATAAGTGAATCCTTCAACTCTGAAATCTTGATTCATGTAATTAGAATAATATTATAATTAAAGACTCTATTATACAATTTCTGCCTGTAGAATCTGATCTAATTTCTGTGAGAAATGTTCTTTTCCTATTATTGGGCTGTACGACAGGCCCACAGTAGTTCAGGGTCCATGAAGATCAAAAGAAAGGTTTTCAACTGAGCAACAGGCATCAATGTCATTCTTTCATATAATAACAGTGTCCAAATAACAGTGAAGGGAAATGGAAAGGATACTAACTGATCTCTCAGGAATATGGTACAATAGGAGAGATTAATTACTTAAACCAATGCTGTCTTTGTCACTTACTTCTCTCTCCCCTAATCTGCATGCATGCAGCTTTAAAACCCATAGTGATAAGCCAGTTTCATTAGTCTTTGTTAACGCTGTTTGTGTACCCAGGTTGAGGGTAGCAGACTCTGAAGTAAAAAGTCAATATTCTATCCTATTGTTACCATATGACTGAAACACACAACACATTTCTTAAACGTGTAAACCTCATTACAAACAGGATGCTCTGGGACTGTGTTTGGGGTTTTTTTTATTAGAATTGTATGCACAAAATCCTACTGAGTATGTTTTTAGTCAGGCCATGCCAAATGATCAGTGATTAACCAACAGCAGTACCACAATTTGACTGAAAAAAAGTTGAAATTAAATCTGATTAAAGAAACCCAAACAAACTTCCATAATTTTTTTCCATAAAGAAGAAGACAAATTTAACCAAAAAGCTTTGCAGTAATTTTTTTTGTTTGTTTTTTTGTGGTTTTTTTTGGTTTGTTTTTTTGTTTGTTTGTTTGTTTGTTTTGGGGTTTTTTTGTTGGTTTTTTTTGTGAGAGACAAATCAATTCTGGCTAAAACAGATAGAGGAAAAAAAAAAAGAGAGAGAGAAACATTTTTCCAAAGACTCCTGAAGTCTTCTAGGGGAAGGCATCATATGATGCAGTTTCCACTTTGTTAGCTCCATTTAAGGCTGTGCTTTGCAGTCTGGGTTAGCCATTAAAGAGACACAGCAATTCAGTGCATCCCTAAGCACACACAACTTCCAGTGTACAAAGGTAGCCTCAATTATTTCAATGAGAATGCTCCCGCAAACAGTGTCATGTAGGAACCTTTGCAGAACTGAAGCCCTCACTTGGTGATGTGTTTGAACAGCTTCACAATGATGTCTGTTTTCCACATCAGATACAAACTGCTGTTACCCCCTCACAAGGAATGAATGTTAAAATGTTAAAGAAATTATTGCAGTTAGGATTATATTCTTCGAATACTTTGCTATAATAATAATAATTTAATGTCATTTTTATTGAAATATTATTTGCCTGACTTGCAGTGATTCTTTTGGATGAAATAGTTCTTCCTTCCTCTCTCTTAGATACTATACTTCTATCTGATATTTAACACTAGATTTACCCAGATCTGTTCCATACTACTGTGTTGGCTTTAAATCCTACTGCATTTTTCAGATACACTTCATACAGGTATATAAAATTATACATTATTTTTGGTTTATTTGGTTTCGAACTGCTGAACAACAGCATTCTGCATTTTAAATTCATTGACACTTGTTACAAAATCCAGCCATGACTTACCTGAAGACAGAAATGCATTTTGCCTCTTGACTGTTGCTCTTTTTTTTTAAATAAACCGAACTCCAAAATGTCTATAACATTACCCAGTTATACTAATCAGTAGATATTTATCATTGGAAACAACAGATTACATTGAAACATTTGACTGTTGTTACATTACTCAGTTTTTTTACACTTTCTTTATTCTACGAGTTTGTTTTTCTGACAACATGAACATTTATAATCTCTCAGCCCCACTATAGGGAAAGCACTGAGCTCTTTAAGGACTTCAAGCACAGCAAACCACTTTTTTTTTTTTCCCCCCCATTAATTCATTATTTGTTAAACAGCCCAGCAGTAGTATTAAGTAAGATATCAGTACTTGACTACCTTATGTCCCAAATATGGTTACGGTCATTGTCTAATTTGTTACTAAAGTGTTTTTTGGGGTTGTTTTTGTGAAAACCTTTATGTTATAATATACAAAAATGCAACATGAAATCCACTGGGAGGAAAAAATTTAGAAAGTGCCAGCACTTTTGCAGTTGAAAACAATTGCAGTGCAGCAGACTGTGAAGATCAGAATATAGCTACAGTTTACCATAAACCTATATCCTTTCTAAGCATTAGAGTTACACTGCCTATTTTAAAAATGAGTAATATGTGAAAATGTGGGAATGACAGTGAAGTTTCAGATTTTTCATACATTGCACATAGAAATTTTGGAATTTTGTGTCCCTTACTTCAGAAGATTCCAATGTGAGCTACCAAACTGCCCAGTAGTCACAATTAATCCTGTCCCATGACTAATTTTCTGTTTTAAATGTGGATTGATGACAAAATTGTAACCCAGTGCATATTTGCATTAAAAAAAAAAAAAAGACTTGCTGGTGAACAACAAATCTAATTTTTGTCTCATTTAACTAATAGCATATGGAATTTTCTGAAAGGCATATGGTACTAATTAAACATGGTATGAGTCCCCCAAACAGTCAGTATAGCCATGAGGTATCCAAGGAATGTTTCCCCTCAGTATACATCATCTGTGTATTGATTTGATGGTCTGATAAAAGCCTTGGTAGCAAACAGTGTTTAAGGATTTGGGAACTACACTTCTATTCTTATCCATATGAATGCTGCAGTTGCCAAGGAAAACTGAGATAGTTAAAAAGCAAGCAAATTAGGAACTAATCAGGACCAGTTTATTTTCATTCAACATTAACCACTTACTTTGGTATTTATTTTTAATCTTTGTTTTTACATTTAGAGCACTGTTCCATGATTCTTATGCCAGAAACCACAAAGTTAAAGTAATCATCATATTTTTATTTTAACAGAAACAAAAAACTAGATTCCATACATTTTAATGACTAACAAACTACTAACAAACTCTTAAAAGTAAGTTGTTTTGATTGATTTTGAAAATTCTGATGTATACAGTGCGTATAAATACACTTTCATGTACCCAACATCAATTGCACTAATTAAATATTTGTTCTACTATCTCTGTTAGGTATGGATAAATTACTAACTGTAAATGTTAGTCCACTTCCATATAACTTTAATTCTCTTTTCAATTCAAAGATACGAGCTTCCTCCAGCACATAGGAAGCCAATTACTGAAAGGATTAAGAAATTGAATGCTATGTTTGTCCTGATTCATAGTGATCATTTCAGGTAAAACTAACAGCAGCAGAGTATTTCCACAGTCATTATTTGGCTTATACTATACCAAGCAAAACAAAAGTAAAATGGTTGAGTCCCCTGAGCTAATGTGAAAACGGTAAATGAAATTCTGTTAACCAGAGTATTTCTGTGCAAAAAAAACCATCAGAGTCTCAACACCACTCTGTCTAGTGTCAGTAGGTTATTTTTATCATGACACCTCTTGAAGAGTAACAGAGCAGCAGTTTGTGGCTTGAAAGGTAGCACTGTCTTCTTTGTAGTTCCAGTAAATTTCAGGGTAGTAAAAAAGACAGTACAATTTCAACAGTGCTCTGAATTGGCCAACTTACTCAATCTACCACCACCTGCTAAATCTATTATCACCACTAACACAAAGAAGTGAAAACTGCTTCCTAATCCCCCAACAGCTAAATATGCACTCTGCCTTTGATAATGAGACTTGAGAAAAAGCAGTGAGAGTTAAGTAACAAGGGTGTCACTCAGTTTTCAAGCATCCTGAAATAAAGTCACCTGTGACTCTTACACCAAAAATAAGATGACACTAAAAATAGACCTGTAATATTAATAGCCTGCTGCAAAACAGTTTAACACTTAAGATACAAAAGCCTCTTGGCAAATGAATCATAGCAACTGAAGAATGAATTATGGACAGTAATTTTATTTTTACACTTTCTGCACACTATGCTGAAAGGTGTAACCATACCCTTACCTAGCTACAAAAAAACATTGCATATACATTTATCTTCAAGGCTCTACTTTAACAGGTGGTTTCAAAATATTTTCAAACATACAGAAACATTATGTTTACCCTGTAAACTTAAGATCCTCTGCTCTTGACATGCAGTATCAATGAACTGAAAAGAGCAATGACATTTAAGGTGGCTGAATGCTCATTATGTAAAACAAGCTGCATTTTCCTGCTCTACCCACAACATTATTTCTAATTGTGAAACAGAATAAGAATTGTGCTCTCTGCTTTACTGCTCTTAGATTTCAAATATTCTTTCACTTTAAAAAAAGCTTGCCCTTAGAGGTTTTTAAAACTGAAAAATTCATGCATGATTAGCAGTCCTCCTCACATCAAGGAGTGTGTCTTTCTTCCTGTATATTGCACCAGACATATTGAAAGCCTACGTATCCAAGATATATACAGTATGCTAGATAACACTGGAAACCTAAATTCAGAAGAAGGCTAAAAAGCCCAAATCAAATCAGCTTTTAGCTTAGGAACAAGATCTTTATACAGCTGTACAACGTTATTTGCAGATTTGCTTTAATGTAACAAATTAACACAGCCTCCCAACCCTACCTTCCTGCATTTACATTTCATGTATTATGCACCAAAAAAAAAAAAAAAAAAAGAAAAAAAGAACCTTTCAGCCTGACTATCCTGTCAGCAAAACCAGCAGAGAATTTTTCATTGATAAAAACAGAGAATGGAAGAAAACAGACCAACCTTCACAATGTACGTCACACCAGGTCCCAGGATCTTCTCACTCGAGTGCAGCCATCCTCGAGAGGATTTATCGACAAAACTGCTAGTTTGATTCCAATCTTCACTTCCCAGGTGCATTTCCTCTGACCGTGCTTTTTTCCCCATACTCATCTTGCTCACGTCCTGCTGAGAACACGAAGTGGCAGAGACAAGGTTACATGTGTTGTCTGAAGCCCCTGCTGCTGAACTAGAAGCACTCGAGCTTCCCTGCAATTTGGAGACAGCAAGCTCCTTTACTGCAGAAGAGAGGTTTTTGATACCCAAAAGGCTGCCCGTGCTAGAGAGTTTCAAGTGGGACACTTTATGGATGAGGGTACACAGGGCGGTGGGTCCATCTTCTTGTTCCTTGCGGAGAACCTCTGGTGAGACCAGGTACGAAGGAGAAGCTGAAGTTGTAGCAACTGCTGAGACCTTGCTGTTCATGGGCAAATTGTGAAAAAGATCATCAACAGATGTCACAGAATCATTCCTGAAGCGGTTATACTTGGTACGTTGAAGCATGCCCTTCTATCTGCTTTCCTGCATATGTTCTGGCAAATCTGATGCCAATGCAGGAGATGCCTGTACTAACATAGCAAGCAATTCATAACGACAGGAGGGTTAACAAGAGTTTAGGGTAAAAAATAAAAGAGTATAAGGAAAAATATAAAAATGTATATTTTAAAGAAATTTCTTTTGGTTCCCTGTTAAGGTTGGGTGAAGTAACAGTTTTCTGTGACTGAGATCCCAGTCCTGCTTAGAGCTGCCAACTCGCTCGCAGCAAAAGCATGACTCACACAAATGAGAAGGACCCTTTTCAACAAAAGGCTGTGAACACTGCAAATCACTTCCTGTAGCCAAAAAAAAAGGAGAGAGAAGAAAAAAAAAACCCCACATCCACCCACTTACAGCACACTAGCACCAATCAATTCTCAAATTCCCTTTTCCTATCTTCTCAAACAGATACTTCCTCCCAACCTTTAATTCCTATTCCCTCCCACCACCCTTTTAGTACCAAAGGCAATTACCTTTAAAACTGAATTAATAGCCTTTATGAAACACAACACTTTATTCATCTGTTAAAATGTTCTTACACCTCACATGTATGTGAATCTACAAAGAAATCACAATTAGAGAGCAAATATCTGGATAATATTTGCATACATATAATCCCTCTCTCCTGCCCCTGCAGCAGAACACAGACACCTTAAAGGTTTTCAGAACAGATGAACAGAACTAAAGAAAATATACATTTTTTTCCACAAAAGCAGCCTAACAGTGTCTTTTTGTCAATGCTGTCCCTCACAGAAACTGTTATATTCAAATTTTGATATAGAAAGAAATCCTTTTTCTCTGTCACTTCACAAGAACATTCTATTTTAATGCAGGAATTACATAAGTACCTATGTGTGAAGAAAGGTATTTTTCTGATGTCCGACAACAGGCTTAACAGATGTTTTTTCTTTCACAACTGTATTCCTTCCGAAGAAAAACATGAAGAGGATCTTCAGTTCACTGGAATGTTTGGTTTAATTCTGAAAAATTGAAAAAACCCTGAAAGAATATTAAAAAGTCCAGGTAGCAGCAAACTGACATCCTGCAGTGGAAAAAAAAAAAAAAAAAAAGCCTTTATTAAGCATAAATGTCAGTCACAAACATTTGATCTGGAGAAGTAGCAAAACATGCAAAAAACAGGTATTTAATTTCTCCTGCAATTTCTTTAAAAGTCCAAATGTGTACAGCATCGTGATACACAATGCCCATCACAAGCCATATGGCTTTTTCATATAAATCAATCTGCTTTGCAAAACAGTTTTTGGATGTAGGACAACACACTGCATTATAAACAAATTGAGACCAGAGAAGCTGCACAGTGCGAAGTAATTTTTAAAATAAATTACTAACTGCAGCACAACTTAAATGAAAAAAGCCTATGGAATTCCTTCCTTCTCCCACGACTGTAGGCTCCGGTATATAAACTGCAAATACAGTGAAACAGCCGTCTTAAATGCAGGTATTTAATTAGTATATTCATGACATACTGAATTAAGTCAGCACCTCTCATCCCAGCAGTGATGAATAATGGCAATGTCCTAGTCAATGTAAAGCAGTTTTCTACTGATCTGCAGAACAGCCTTTCATCACCACACTGCAAACCTGCTACAGCATCCTCACAGCATTCATTCCTCTCGTCATCCTCCTAGCACAGCAACAGCAAATATACACACCATAGCCTATTTTTACGTGTCTCTACTGCCCAGAAAACCCTACTGCTCCCGAACGGCTCTCTTCATTAGAAGCGGCCAGCAGGACTGCAAAATGTGAATGAGACGCTGCGCGTGTGAATGAAAGGGCTGGCTAGCATCCCCACATTTCTGTGAATGAAGCGAGGCCTCGCAGCCTCTGCCAGGCAATCCCTTGGGTGCTCACCAGCCCAGCCAATACCAGCCGGCTTTGATGACTCATTCAGCAAAGCCTTGCTAAATAGTGGAAGATCCCATTCCCAGCGCAGGCGGCACCTTTTTTGCTGCAACACCAGAAAATGAAGCCGGCGCGTCGGCAGACGGGAATGGGTCGTGATGCCCCCGTGGAAGACGGGGTGCTGCCAGAAAAATGCCTGGGGTGTCCATAGGAGTAGCAGGTGAGGAAAACCGTGGAGTCAGATGGGTGTTTCTCCCCGGCTGTGTTCATTCAGCCAATTCATTTACATCCAGGATAAGAACATGAATGTGCACATTTCGTTTGATATTTGATTGCTCTCTGTGCGCCCGCAGATTCACAGATTTTACAGGTTTTTCTTCGGAGACCTCTGGTAAAAACAAAACAAACAAACAAAAAACCCAAATAACAGAAACCCCCATAAAAATAACCACAAAAACAAATCCAAAGCTCTCCTTGCAAAAAAAAATTGCATATGCTTATTTCTCCCTTATTTACCCTGTTAACACAGTAGATATTTAAAGGCAATATGATCATCACTCCAGGGAATGGTAGGCAAAGGGAAAGCTAGAGGATAAAAACTTCCCAGAGCACCAGTAAAAGATGCAATTTTTGAAACTTTCACTGGACAGAGAAATGCTTCCAAGGCATCTTTTGGATGCAGAACTCTCCTGCAAATCTGACATTAGACACTGCAGAGGAGTAGAAGCCACTGAATTACTCAGCGCTGGAAATACAGTGCTTATTTCAGTGTCTGATCAGGAAACTGTCTCCCTCACAAATCCAGTCCTAGGGTAGGAGACCTGAACATTTCAAAACCTTGCCTTTTATAGCTTCTGGGACTACAAACAGTACATAATTTTGGCCTGCAGGCAGCAGGTTCAAATCCAGCTCCAGGAAATATCGAATGAAATTAGGAGACTATGTAATAGGCATAAGCTGCAATTTAAATTAGGATCTAGCTCATGCTAGCTATTGCCAGAGCATTTATAAGGTCTTCTGCATTTCCAGCACTGTGTCTGGAGTTTGCACACTGACTTTACCATGCCTGCCTTAAAAAAGCATGTGGCTGCTATCATCATAGTACAACAGCAAGACATTCAGAGCACTATTTCTTTCTTACTTTTATTTGCAAACCGATGCTAAGCCAGCATGTAAAGTGGATTCAAGTTGAAAATGAGCCCTTCTCTCCTTTTTTATTTTTGCAGGCCTGTGAGCCAGACATTACAACATGATTAATAAATGGCCATGGAACAATTACTTCTTTGTTGACCCTGTAATAAGATTGCAGGTAGAAATTCAATGTCAGTAAGTGAAAAATAATATATAATCCTAGAAATACAGTGAGGGGGTGTACACTGTCTCTGACAAAATACAGCATTTCCTACAAACTACTACACCTTAGAACATTCTTTCTTTTTTGATTTTTTTTCTGGTTTTTTTTTCAGCTGTTTTCTCATGTATATTCTCCTCACCCTAATTCAGTTTCTGCTTCACGTCACTGTTCTTCCTTTTCTTCCTCCAAGCAGCTCTTAGGGGCTTATTCTTAGCTGCCAGCTTTTTCCTTCTGTACTTAAACTACCTCTGCAGCCTGTATTTCAGAAGCTACTAATTTTTATTAACTGCAAAGGGCAAGAAAATAAATTATGCTGGGAGTGTGATTAGAGGGAGAAATTACATTTTGTTGAGGTTTAAATGGTTTTAAATTGCTGGAAATTTAGGAGACATTGCTTATACATAGGCCAAACCAGGTAGCATGATGTGACCACCATAAAGAGGAAATACAGGCAATGCCACCATGTTCCCCAACTAACAGTAAGAAACTCCCCAGAGTGCAAAAAAGGTGACTTTCAGTAATCATATTCAGAGAAATATTAATCATATAATCAGAGTACGAAAAAATACCTTGTTCCAGTAACACACTGTGGTCAGGTATGTCCTCTATACAAACAAGTGCTAGAAACTGTTGAAATTCTACTGAAATATTTGCATTTTCAGAGTTATTGCCTGGTAGCACTAAAATTGCTTGCAGACTAAACTGGATTTAGGACAAACGAGAAAGACCTTGACTTTGGACGAAAAAACCCTCCAAACTGAATTTGGGTTAGCTAAGTTATAAGAAACACTGAATATGTCAGGCAAACACAAATATAGATGTTACTAAGACTTTCAATACTGCACAAAAAGTAGCTATAGGGCATCATAGTTAACATTCCCCTTTATGATAAGTTCCAAACAATTACTGTTATTGTGATATAACGTTAAACCATCAGCAAATAGGATGCTATTCCTCACATTGTAATATGATGGACACAAGCGTTAATGATTTGCGTAAGTAAATCTTCTTGCTGAATCTTCAATATGGTCAATTCCTCAAATAAAAAGAAAGCATTTCTATAGTACAAACATTTCTAACATCTGTGAGGACATTTCTTCTTTTGATAATTTAGAAGTAAAAATATCAGCACTCTTTGCACAAAATGAGATAGCCATATACCAGAAATATCTTGCCCATGTATTTGTTAATCTGCCTAATCCAGCTTTCTTTATGTAAGACAACCTCAGATGATGCAGTTAACAGAAAAGCAAGATAACATCAGAATAAGCTAAAAGGCATTATGATCTAACCTTCTTAAGAAATATGTAGCTATTTTAATTTTTTAAAAAATTCTAAACAATTCTATATGTTCTGTTGGTACATACTTAGTATATCATATCCTGTATTCCTCTGTTTCTCTGATCTATCTGCACACAGAGCTCAGTTACATCCTACTGTGATTTAAAGGGGGTTTCATCCCATAGCTGCAAGAATTATTGGAAGGCACTGAACTTGCTGTCAGTGCCAGGACTATGTACTTCTACTTCAAAACATTTTTCAGGAATCAAAGCATAGACTGGGATCGCATCACTTAGATTTTTTTTCCCTAATGAGTATTTGAGTCCAGCCTGATCTTACTGTCCTGAAGGCATGTAGGTAAAGGGTGCTATTTTCCCATAGCAGAAAAACCAACCAACCAACCAAAGTCCAAGGAACAACCCCTTCCTCCCAAAAAAGCCAACCTGAAACCAAAACTATTCTAACTAACTCTAGTTAATTGATTAAAAAAAAAAAAAAAAAAAAGAAAAAGTGCTATAAATTTCCCCCATCTCCCTTTCATCCTCACCCCTTCCACTGGATCAGAGTTTTGCTGTTTCCATGGCAACATTATTGCTAAGGGTGGGCTGCACCAGGAAATGGGAGCATTATCTGTGATTTTACAAAGTATTTCTCTGGAAAACTGCACTGTTGAAAGCATTACTATTCAAGATCAGTGATTATTAACCACTAATGAGAAACTTCCAACTTAAATTACATCAGTGGAGTATAAAGTTAAGATCTCAAATATGCCTACAAATTTTTGTGCAGATGTTTATCTTTTGAATCAGAAGCTGACCCTAAACTATGTTCATGAGGCTGCTTTTTCTGTTACTCAGAAATACGGAAACTATTTTGTCTTTAGACATGTTCGCCCATTGAAATATGACATTAAATATTTGGAAGAAAATGAAACAACTGCTCCATTCTGCTCCATTAGTAGTTCCTGAGAGCCTACTGTTAAAAGTCAACAGTCAACACTACAAAAGTTCACAGGAAAGACAGCTCTGAGATAATATCCAAATCTGAACATGACATTGGGCTTTTGCGAGGAAGGATCAGACAGTGAAGTGCGTGAAAATCTACAAACCAACACTAAATCAACCATTACAATGCCCCAAATTTTGATTATTTCTTTCTTTCAGCAAGACACTGAAACTAGAGAATTAGCAGCAGTGTAACCAAACTGCATATCCTAAAAAACAAACAATCTAAAGTGCTGCAGTGTCTGTTTAGCTGCCTGCACCCACTGCAGACCTTTGTGTATAACAGGTCTTTTTCATTCTAGATAATCCTGTATTTCTATGGTTCTTCCTCCTTCTCCCTGTCCCAAGCTTCCACCCTCTGCACCAGGAGTCACACTCTAGCTGGAGCCTCACCTTAGAGAGGGACTCTGCCCTAAGAAATACATCCCAGTTACATTTCCTTTGGTGACCACAGACTGTGGCATGGTATACAAAATGTACTCCATTGTGAATAGTGTAATGAGAGGCCCATAACATCATCCCATGATGCATTCATACTGAAGGAAATGATGCTTCTGGACATATATGCATTATATGCATTTGTCTCCAAGTGTTTCTATTTTAAACAATCAGAAAAACCTGTGATTTGGAAGGGAAAGCAAATAACAACCCAGTTCACTGACAAATTATGCAGCAACTTTTTTTACTGACTTCTTCAGATTGAAAACTGATCATTTACTTATTTTTTAACCTAGCATCTTTCTTTGTTTTCATTCATGAAATGTATTTAATTATTCAATAGTTTTCTTTTCTACTTTGTAATAAGGTGTCTACTTCTGGTTTTGATAGTTTTTTTGAGTATTTTATTTTTATTTTGTTCATATCTTAACTTTGCCACTCTCAAAGTATGTTTACTTTTACAAAAATGTAAATGGCTTTATTTATATTTTGCTTTTTAAAACCATGAAAAAATATTTATTATTTACGCAGTATAGATACAAATATGTTCTTTACCACCATAAGAAAATTTATGCTCTAGTATCTACTCATTTGTTGGCAGAGCTAAATACTAGCAAAAATTTTTCACTAGCAGTGAAAAGTATACGTGAAAAAATGCATAATGATAAATGCAAAATGATAGTACTTTGTTGTATCTCCTGACATCAGGAAGGGCTAACTATACCTTGTCTAAGCAGACAGCAGTTCACTAAAGAAACCCAGATTTTCCCAAACCCATTAGTTTCCTCCCCCCTAATTAAAATCATCAAAACTGTAAGAAGTAAACACCAACAGAGAGTATAAATTACCAAGTTCATCTTAGGTCGCACATCAGACCAAAATTCTTGCAGTATTTGTAGAGATCTGTGGACAGCAAAGCTGTTCAGTCTGCATCACCTTTGCCATATTGCCATAAAGTGCATGCTGTGTGTGGCAGCTGGCTAAAGAATAACACAGAAAAAACTGTTGTGGGGTTTTGGGAGTTACTTTCAGCTAGATCAGTTCTAGGGTCCAAATCACTTCAGTCATGAATGGTGAAGAGGGAGAGGAAATGAATTGCATAGGCCAGGACAAGTGTCTAACACTCACTTGCACCCACTTCACCCTGAAACAGAACCCATTAACTTGTGTCACCAAATGATACAGATGCTCTTGGCAAACATGGAGCTATACATGCGAGGCCGTTAGGGCCAGCTTCACCACTAAAAAACTCTGGCAGTTCTGCAATAGTGGATAACAGCACCAGTGGAGGGTTATTCACAGCAGCACTCACAGCACTCATTCCCAGTGAATTAAAAATAAGGACTACTTCTGCATTATCCATACATACAGCTGATATGAACCACCATAGCTGTTTATGCTAATGCTACTTGTTATCTGACCTGATGGTTCACTTCTTTCTGGATACAGTCAAATGAAAGAGGCATCTGCAGACAAGTGTATACGTTCAGGTATACCCACATGCCTGCATGTATTAAGGATGCATTCTTCTCTTATCTGGGTTGCTTTTCTTCCTTGCATTTGAGTTGGCCTACCTTAGATACAACAATACATATGGAAAGCAGGATGACAAATCTGTGAAAGACATGGTAATGAGGCAGGGCTGGATGGAGGGATTTAAACAGCTGTTTAAATGTTCACTTAACTGGATAGAAGTCTACAAATTACATTGCTAGTAGTGTAAGGAAAGGCACTAAGTGAAATGACTACAGATGTCAAGACTGAGAAATTCTGTTTTAAGCTCCATGAACTGAAGCAGAGTGGAAGGGAGGCAAGCATCCTTAATTCTAAAAGGGACTCCAAGATTTAAAAATGTTTAGAATGGCAGAGGAATGGAGATAAAGATGTGTTTACCACCCTACTGTCATATACAGCAACCTGTACATTTCTTTGTTGTAGCAAAAGTATATAGTAACTTTCTCCAGGTATCCTCAGAAAATGTGTTTTGTTTGGTCAAGGAGGGCAAGGCCCTGAAAAGCTTCAGTACAATTAAGGCTGAGTTAGCATGGAAAGTGTTGGTATTCTGATGGCCAGCAGTTCTCCAAAGGACTTTGGGCATATGTGCTAGGACTAGATTTCAGTAACAGCAAAGACATGTAGCAAGAATGTACAGCAGAAAGGCTGGAGCAAAAGCATGGCAAGTGCTTGAACAGACAAGCAGACACCAAAGCCCACTGGCCAAGAACAGGTAATTGATGGGTATCCAGGTCAGAGGAGATACTGGAATGGGGGAAAATGGTCAGCTAGGAAGGTCTGTGGAGAAATCATATATCAACAGCCCAATCTCAGAACTGCTCAGTGCTCACTTTGAACTGGGTTTCATGAAGCACTGGTGCCAGGATGAGGAGGTAGAGGAGAAATGCCACTGGCAGAGACACAGACAGAGCTTGCAGCTCCAGAACAGAGAGAGGGAAAAGGGATGCTGAAGCCACCACACAGCCTGAAAAGGTCTGCTATGGCAACAAGTAAAGCAGAAGGAAAAACCCTACTAAGTGCATTGAAAATTATCAGCCTTACTACTCAGAGGCAACAGTAGTGCTGCTGTCTCCAGTTAGTTCAGGTTTAAGCAACAGCACATCTGAGACTGACTGAACACTGTCACTACAGTCAATATGTTAGCATTGCACAGATGTTGATTGTCTGCTGTTATTATTCACTTTCTCTAGGATCTGTACTGTTATGTAACTATCATGTGTTACTGAAGCAACTTGTCACATGTCTGTTCTAACAGTTATTACTGACCATTATGAATCGCAATTATCCTTAAACTAAGACTTTATTTAAAGACTTGTAGCACTTTATCTGTCTAGGACTCCCGAAACAGTGTCATAGCAATGCTTTGTCCTACTAAAGCTGATCCTCTAACCAAGAGCAAGAAACTTTACCAGTAAAAACCCAACTTTGCACCTAGCAGTGTGCAAATACTAAGCCTGCTTTTGAACAGCACCTTACCAACATATGCTTGATTGGAATATCTAAGCCAGAAGAAATCTGTTATTTAGCTACAAGCATGGAGACTGCATGCAGCAACAAAATCCCTAAGTGCAATTAAATTGAAAACTCAACCGATAAGGCAACAGTAAGTCTACCACATAAAATTTTATATTGGAATACATTTATATACATATATATATATACATGTCTGTCTATGGAATATATATACAGGAATATATATAATGGAATACATATACAGACCATCATGATGAGAGTCACATGAGAGAACAGGATGATATTAGGAGGTTTCAATACAATAATGCATAGGTAAACAGTAATGTTCCTGGACTGATACTCATTCTTATATACTGTTTCTTACCTTGCCAATACCATTTTAATTTTGTGTTTACATTTTTTTGGCCAAAACAAATAGTTGGATTTTTTTAAGAAAAAGCAAAAGAATATTCTGCTAGAAAAAACCTTCCTATTACATAAAAAGGCATAATCTATATTTAATTGCTCTATACTACATCTTCCTAACCCTTTCTAATATGCAGATGGGAACGTGTACACACAACCATTGCACATAAGCTTTCAGTCACACAAAACTAACACCTGCCCTCTGCTGTCCAAGATGCAAACAAAGCTGGAAGGAGCTCTTCTGTTCTACAGAGCACATTAATTCTCTCTAGATCATTAGCCTATGCAGGAAGCCTCCCTACACAACCCCCCAGCAAATCACTCACAAATGGAATAAGGAGAATGAAAAACTTAAAAGTTCCTGAAAGGCCACATGTGCTGGTTTTGCCTGGGGTAGAGCTAATTTTCACCACAATGCCTAATATGGGACTGTGTTTTGGATTTGTGCTGAACACAGGGTTCACAATGGAGAGATGTTTTTGTTATCGCTGTGAAGAGCTTACACAGAACCAAGACCTTGTCGTCTTTTTTGCACTGCCACAAAGGCAAGGAAGTTGGGGGGCGGGAAAGAGAGCCTGGGAAGGGACAACTGACCCAAACTGACCAAAGGGATATTCCAGACCATATGGCATCATGCTCAGTACATAAAGTGGGAGACAGTTATGTCTGTCTTCCCAAGAAACCATTAAATGTA